>VZTH01005086.1:86205-97730 GCA_013397815.1 Aleadryas rufinucha
TTCTGCCCCTCTGCTCTGCTGAGACCCACCTGGAGTCCTGCATCCAGCTCTGGGGTGCCAGCACAGGAAGGACAGGGACCTGCTGGAGTGAGCCCAGAGAAGGCCATGAATATGATCAGGAGCTGGAGCCCCTCTCCTATGGAGACAGACTGAGAGAATTGGGGTTGTTCAGCCTGGAGAAGAGAAGGCTCTGGGGAGACCTTAAAGCACCTTTCAGTGACTAAAGAGAATCCACAGGAAATAAAGGGAGGGACTGTTTATCAGGAAGTTTAATGATAGGATGAGGAACACCTGTTTTAAAATGAAAGAGGGTAGATTTAGAATAAATATTAGGAAGAAGTTCTTTACTGTGAGGATGGTGAGACATTGGAACAGGTTGTCCAGAGAAGCTGTGGACATCCAATCCCTGGAAGTGTTCAAAGCCAGATTGGATGGGGCTCTGAGCAATCTGGTCTAGTAGAAGGCATCCCTGCCCATTTCAGGGGAGTTGGAACTAGATCATCTTCAAGGTCCCTTCCAACCCAACCATTCTATGAATTTATGATACTATGATTCCAAAAATTTTATTTTTGGGGGGGTTCAGTGGAAAAGAGGCTATAAATAAAAAAGAAAAAAAAAACAACAGAAAAAAAACAAAACAAAAAACAACCTTGTAAACCGTGAGTTAAAATATTATTTAATTGATTTTTTTCTGGAATGCAGGAAACTCTCCAGATTAATCAAAAAAGCTTTAAGTTAGCTCTTCTGTCAGGTAGCTATAATGTCCATGACTAACTATGTTTTTGACATTATAAGTGGATGAGAGTAAGTTATTTTCTCTTCGTAGCCTGTCCTGTTTCAGATTTTATTTACTTTGTATGCTACTGAAACAAATCTTCAGAGGAAGTGCTAACCCTAATTTCTCTTTTTTAAAATAAACAAAACAATTCCTGTTTGAAACACACTTTTCCACCTTAGACCAATTCTGAGCTAGCTAGCCAAATGCAATGAGAGCTCATAGAATAACACATTTATTTTGTTTGTTTCTGAGCATAAGTTATTTTTAGAACAGTAATAATGTTAATTGAATAATATGTAAGATGGATAATGGGCTAATGCTTTGAAAACAAACATCTTGGTCTTGCTCTGTAATTCCTTATCACTAATTGCCTCATACTCGCCTCTCAGCAGCTGGCCAGTTGCAATGTGCAACTCCCATAAACTGAAGCATGACAGAAAGCTTCTACTGGTGTGTAGCTGCATATCCAGAAGACAAACCCCACCCTAAAATCAGTGCAGTAACTGTTCATACCTCTGGCAATACATGTACTGCGACTAGAAGAGCCCCTGGTTTGCAAAGAAAGAAGCACAGTCCAGGGCTGTCGTCATCTGTTGCCCAGCCAACACCTGAATGCAAACACCGACTGTAAATCCCAAATAAAGTCCCCCAGCTTGAATCATGTCAAGCAGTTATTAAATTCCATAACTGTATTCATCTGTTCATCTTCACTCCTTGCTTTTAATTCTGACAGACTGCAAACAGAAAATTGAAGACAGGGGAGCTGGGATGGATCCACTCCTAGGGATGACCCAGGAGCAAGTGAACAATAATGTGAAAGTTAATTGCATTCTAAATTCACCTGTTATATAAAAAAATAATAGTATCCCTCCAAGAGCTTCCAAGCAATATTTGTGACTCTGTGAGCTGTCTCACCAGGCACATCTCAGAGAGGGGTAATGCTACTGTGAGACAGACAAATGAGACAGGACCTCATATGATTCAGGAATGCATATTTCTCTGTTGAATACAAATTTTGTCTGGACTTTTTAGGACAACAATCAACCACCTCTGTTTCAGAGGAGATTAGAGACTGTTCCACTGCAGTAAGTTCCAACTTTAATTTTATTTTTTAATTAATTTAATTTATATTTTAATTTTTATATTCCTAATTGGTTGGCATCCATCTGTATTTCTGTTGACACTATCCTCTGCCTTAGTAATTCTCTCTCTCTCTGTTATCTAGCTCAGAGTCCCTGCCTACCTCTGCATTAACAGATAAACAGGCTAAGATATTCTAGTGTTGTATATTCAAGCTTTCAATTTCTTATGATATTTTCCATATCTATGCAGGTTTGCAATCAATCATCTTTGAAAAGTGGTGATCAAAATCACATGTCCCTGTTCTACTCCTGAAAAGGTATCAGCTCACCTTACATAACATAAATATCTTCTCTGCTATTCATCACAGGGATATTCCAGCAATGTGCTTGCCTCTCATAGCCACATCACAATTAACCAACCAACACGAAGTTGTTGGAGAAATATACTCATGTTTCTCCCTGTCATTACAGACTGTAAGCCTGCTCCTTACCAAAGATTGCTTTGATACCCCAAAATGAAGTCTTCCACTCCACCAGTCCCTCCCAAGCAGTAATAACAACTTTTCTCGTATATCTAATAATTGCACTACAGCAATAGTTTACAGAATTCCAGCTAGATTACCTTTCCTCTACTTTCCTTGTTCAACAAAAACATGACTTGCCTTTCATTAAAGAAAGAGATGAGATTACTTGGACACGGCCTACCTTTGGTAAATATGTGCTATTTTATTCCATTTAATATTTAATCCCTGTTCTGTATTTTTTTCCTCCTTATTAATTCTGTTGCCTCATGCACTGTTAAAGGTCAGACTAATGGTACCATTTTTACCTCTCTTGCATACAATATGTCCTTGCTATGGTCCAATTCCATTGCTACACCCCTCTTTGCATAGATGCATTAAAAATCCTTAATGTCAGTCTTGTGGTTTCACGCCTTGCCATCTCAGGGTGAGAGAAGCAAGCCTGCACCAATTACATTAAGGCCTTTGCATTTTGCTTCTGCCTTAGATACTGTCATTTCTAAGTTCATTCAAGAACATAAGCAGGGTTATAGATCAGACCAAGCATGTCTCCAGGTCAGGACTGTGGAATCATAGCGTCATTTGGGTTGGAAAAAACCTTCAAGATCATTGAGTATCCTCCCTGTAATCAGAGCCATAAACAGATGGTACATGAACAGATAGAGCAGGACAGGCAGATACAACACTTCTGCCTAGTTATCTCTGCTTCCAGATATTTTCAGCTCAGAAAATATCGTCTCATTCCACTTTGGTATTCTGTGTTATCCATGGTCTGTGTACTGCCTTGACTAAAAACCGAGGAAAAGTTCCAACTATTGTATCACTGCTATTAGATGTAGCACACCCTTTCCTCTCCAGATCCATTAGAGTGAGAGGCACATGGAGAGATTTCTAGGAATCCCTCCTCACAGCATCCAGTCAAATACTTTCTATTATTCCAACTTTTATTTGCTCATACATCTTTTTTATAAAATTTTCACCCTTCCTTCTGTTGAAATCCTTGGTTATCTCCCCTCCTTTCCTGTTTGCTGCCTCTATCTTCTGCTTTGCTAAACCATGTCTTCCTTGCTTCACCAAATTCTTCAGTGCAATGCATAGCTTCATTTTACTTCTTTACCCCTAGTGAGAAGCTTCTGCTTAGCTGTCAAGGCTCCCCTTCCCTTTTCTTCTCTGGTTTTGACCATGTTCTTTTAAGTATCACATCCCTTCTCTCCCACTCGTGTTCTTTTGTCCTCTTACACAGCGGCAGCACTGTTTTCTCACTCTTTTCATTCATTACATTTTCAAATCCACATCTAACTCCTACCATCATCTTCAGCTGTGGCTCTAGTTCTCGGATCTTCTCTTTCATGGCCTCCTACCATAGCAACAGATTCCTTCACAGGTCCACCTGTGGTAATAGCCACTCATTTTCTCTTCTTCTTTCCTTTGGGTTGAATCTGGTGCTAGCTCAGTAGCTATCACAGTTTTTCTTGCTAATACCTAACCTGACCAAAACAATGGTGGAAGTTAATTGTGTCTTCTAGACATTGCACCTTGATTCAGATCAGCCACGTCTCCTGCTTGATGTTCCACAGTTCTCTTCAGCAATGACCAAGCACAGTTCGTCCTTAAAAAGTGTTCAGCTGGAAAAGCTCTGTTTCAACATATAACCGTGAGTTAAAAGCCCCACAAAATGCACTTCTCCATTTGTTGACTTGAGGCCAGAAATACAGATCCTGATGCCATTAACCTTCAGTTTCCATAGACCTACATCTGTACAGACATAATGACTGTTGTAAGTCTGATTTGAGCCTTGGAGTACTTCAGGTTGCATTTTTACAGTTAATGAGTGAAGAATTCATCAGGATTTTCATACACTTCAGGTTGGTTGACCAGCCCCATGGAGCACCTCAATTTGGGACACTGGCTCTGCATAAAGAAGCTTTGCCTTCCACTTATTCACTGCATTGACTTTTTGGCTTCCCTTCAAGCCCCCTGGAAAGTGTTAAGTGTGAAAAGTAAAACACCAAAGGGACAGATATCATGAGTGACTGGATTTCAATTTCCCATTGCTGTCAGTGGAGTGGGCAGCAGGTGTTTTTCAATATGGTTTCATTGGTAGAATATTTACTTTATTTTCATTATCAGTTTTTAGCAGTCCACCCTTTAAGCCTGTAGTCGTAATGTTGACATCAGGCTTAATTCTCTGAAACATACTCAGGTGAAAGGTTTATTGGTTTTCAAAAGGACTGTGAATTTGCACGACACAATTCACAGGAAGAAGCCTGTCAGAATATGTTCCTGGTCTGTTTATACTGTAAGGTTAATGCCGGCACAGTGCTGCTTTGAGGCTAAACCAGCCAAATCCACTGCAGTTGTATGGGCCATATGGTATGAAAGAGCTAAAGCCAGTTTCAGGAGTCAGCTCTTATTACACACATATATGTATACATATATATATACATATCTATATATCTTACATTTGTTAAGTCTACACCTATTCTAGGAGCAAATTATGAACTGATTTCCATGATTCTGTATTATAGTTCTCAGTGTATCTTGCTCCAGTCATTATAGAAATTATTTCAGTTTGCCTTCTAAGTGGTTTACTGTAGACTGGGGAAGAAAGAACCAGCCATTTAAACCATAATAGAAACCTTCTGAACCCCTTCAAAACATTTTGGAACATGAAGAAAATCTTTCAGGGTTGCCACATCATCCTATATATTGTACACCCAGTGCATGAAGTGGGATGATATTTTTAAATGGGGATACTGTCCCTTTGGTGGAATAAACCATGTCATTCCCACAAGGCTACTCCTGACAGAGGAGTCTGGATTAGGAGTCAGTATCACCCTCAAAGCAAGGTCACAGCATCAGCTCTAGGTGTGGCAGGTGTTAGGACACCTGATACTCTGAGAAGCATGCCACTTACATATCTATAATTAGAAAATGTATAAATTGTAATTCTATAAAATCATTAAAAATTAAAACTAAAAAATAGTGAAAAGTGTTTTACTGCAGTGCTATATTTTGAAATAATCCTAAATGCTATATACAATAATCCTAAGTAGTAATAATAATAATAAATAATCCTAAATAATCCTAAATAATGCTAGTCTGATAACTAGCATAGACCTAATATTCCATTAAGCCAGGAGACCAAACATCCTAGAAGCCTCACAGTTAAGAGGTCAGAGAGCCCTAGAAACCAAGGTCTCTTCTAGAATACGTCTTGTAAACTAAGATAGGCCCATCCAGGGGGAAACTCTTCAAGACGGTGGGCTCATTGAAGTCTCCCATTGGGGAATTTTAGATAGATATGCTAAATTTGCAAGGCCTATAAATTGTATATGCGATGTATCGTGGGAGGGCATTTTCAGTGTGCTTTTCAGCGCATTCCACCCGGATGAAGTGTGCACCTTCAAGGATCCTTAAATAAATACTGAGGTAAAAACCCTGTTTTCCCCTTAACCATGTCTGGCTTTTAATTTTAACACCAGGGAAAGGCAACAACACAATAATCAAAAATGTGACACAAACACCATGCACAAAAACCAAAAGCTATATATCTCACTTGGAAATCAGGTTTGAAAATAAGATTATGCAAAACCAAAATCCTGTTTTGTACAGCACGATAGAAATCCTGTTTTGGAAATACAATTTCTAGCAAAAACTAATTTTTGCATTTCCTAAAGTTGTTATTTGCCCACTAAGACAACAAGCTACACAGCCAGCATGACTTGCTTTCACCTCACTTGCTCTACAGATGCACCCACCACCACTTTGAACAGCGTTTTTCCCTGCATTATGAAACATACCTGTGGCTCCACATAGGATAACTTTCTTCCAGTTTTCTTATCTTCTTTCTTTACTGCCTGAGGTTTTGCTTTTTCTTTCTCTTTTGCCTTTTCCATTCTCTCAAGTTCCTCCATGTAGGCATCATAGATATACCACTGAGAGACAGACAGAGGCAGGATTTATCAGGACCTGATCATATTCCTGAGAACAGCCATTTACACCATCACAAAAATATGATAGTCATAACAACAGTACCACTGCTGCTGGAATTAGCTGAACATCTGTCTTCTTGCACAAAAAGTGAAGAGTTTAGGTCCAGGATTTTTAAAGCATGATGGGGCACGTCGTATTTTCAGAACAAATTACTGCACTACTAACAATTTCTTTCCTCCAACACTCTACTTGCTGCTTTGACTCCATACCTTTATTTTTGCAGGACTTGTGTTTGGCTAATTTACCAGTGTTTAATAGGTAATATGCATTAAACATTTGCTTTATGACATTTCTCATGTGGTGTTGGAAAATTAAATTGTAGTTGCTTAACACAATTTAAATTTGGACTCCAACTCTGCAGCATATGATCAAATGGAAACTGAGAGCAGTTTTACATCTTCTGCTATGCCACATGCCACACATGCCTTACTTGAGGAGATCCAAAAGTAATTTCTCTTAAGTATTACTCATTAGTTTTGAAATCCTAGTACTGTATCTGAAGCAGGTACATTACTTTCAGGACAAAACAAAAGGCAATCTGACACATCAGCTTAGGATAGGGAGTATGATTCAAACACAGAATATAGACCGGAACATTGGAATAAAGGTAGCAGTACTCTTTAGGAAAAAACCCCTGTATTGTGTTGTAAATTTGGAAGCAGAAATTACATGGAAAGGTGTTCCAAATATCATGGAAAGGACAAAGAAGATGAGACAAGTATGAGAAGGAGTAGAACAGAAAAGTTTTGAGTAGAAAATTGAGAGCATTAGAAAGAACATGAAGGAAAAAAGAGCTGAAGGAAAAAACAGTTTATAGAAAAACACTATTTTAGACCCAATTAAAAATTTTAACAATATAAAAAGAAATTAGTGGAAAAGTTTTCCTCTTAGTTTTCAAACACTTAATGCAAAATCTTAGTCACGGCCTTATTATCTGAAAGATCTCTGTTTTAAGTCTCAGGACATCTCACTGTCAGAAAAAAAAAATGGAAGAAAACTCCAGCTGGAATGAGGGAAGATCTCAGGTCAATTACTCTGTAATTTCAGGTTCAGGAATAGAATGGATTACAGTTTTTAACCTGCATTTTTTAAGCTGCTGCCATTACTTTACAGCATCTCCTGGGTGTTCTTCTGCTCACTGGTAACAAAACAATGTTTTCAATATCAGTTTGATACAGTAGTTTGAAACAATGTTTGTATCTGTGACAAACACAATCACATTTTTACAAAAATCTGAGAATTAAACATCAGAACTGGCTGGGTTCCCTTTCCACTGAAAGCGACAACGTATTTAATGGGTGAAATTTCATCCAAAATAATTTTTTTACATGTTTAAGGGATGCAGAAAATGCTATACAGTCTCTTATCATTAATAGATAGGCACATTTCCACTACATAAAACAGAGCTAAGTCTATTGCAACAGGTCTTCCATGTTCCTTATGCTGTAGTTCTCATTTGGTTCAGCTTTAGAAACCTGCTTTTGCATACAGCTAAACTTAGACAAAGTAAAAACCCAAGTGCTGCACATGCCAAATTCTTAACAGTACTCCAGAAGAGAGCTATGTGTCCCTAGAGGAACCATTACCTGCAAGCCACAGCCCACCTCTTGCTGAATCCAAAACTATTCTCACCCTGTGGTTCCCCCATTTCCACTCACTTAAGACTCTCTAAAGTAGAAAAGTCAGGGTGGCTGGCAAAAAATAAACCAGTGAAAAGAATCTATACTGAGACACTTAGTTAACCATAGAAATATAAACCATGAGCAAGTTCACCCACTAACGCAGAAGAGAGGGACATACTAGTTTCTTGTCAGATTCAAAACAGAGATCAAAGCCACAGTAAAGGAATTCATTCCACTGCAAGGAACGCAAACACAAAAATTTGTTTTTAACTTTCTCACACCTCAATTTCCAAAATATATTCTAAAACAACTTTAAACGTGAAAAGGAGCTAGATATATACCTGGTTAACATTGGCTGAGAAAGTTTCATAAGGTGCAGGGTCAGTTTGATATCCTTTTTCCTGAAAAAAGAAAAAGCATGAAGAAGTATAATCTCAGCATTGAAGCCCTCTGAAGTGACATAGTCCAGTTGTGGAAACAGTCTGCATGAATAACTTGATATCCAAAAGACTCCTAGAGCACTGCACAACACTACTGGTGACCATGCAACTACAAAAAGATTTTGTTGTGGACCAAAAGAACATGCATAAGATCTTCTGATTTCTTCCCACATACTTTAAATATTTCAGTAGTTAATTTTGAAGGAGTTCAAATGTTTTATTTCACCACTACCATTTGAAATGTTCTGGTACCAATTATGGTATCAGTTATGACATCCTACGAAATTTGAAAAGTTTTGTCCTATACATTAAAAAGTCACTACACAACAGTCAGAACAAAAGAGTTGAAGGGAATGAAACTTATAAACAATTCATCTGATGCTACTGAAGTAATATTTTTACCATCCTTACATCAACATTCTGAAATATATTAATATATTTATGTGAAACATTCCTTTAGAAGAACAGCATGTTTTTTCAAAAAACTGTTGTGTCAGAACATTTTCAAGAAGCTGCCTGTAGCATTTCACTGACCTCTGAAATGAAGACATCTCAGAGGTGGACACTGCACATCCTGTACAGCACATTGCAGCACTATGCAGCTATTTAAGGTCTATATTCTGCTTTCAAAGGCAGGATCAAACACAGACACAAGCTTCTCCCAATAACATCATTGGGAAGAAGAGAATATGCAGATCTGGGAACAAAGAAATAAGAAATTCCATGGCCTCCACTGGGACTTTTGAATGATAAAGAATCTTGGCTCAAACTTCAAAGCAAGCACCCCACTGCTGAACAAACTCTCCTGAGATCTTCTGTCTCCAGCAGCACAGTAACTCATATAGCTCCCCGAGTCCATCATATGTAAAGGCATCTAACTTTAGGTGTAATGGCTGTAAGAAAACAGACAGGCTCTTTGGGGACAATATATATACCCTGATTGCAGCAAGGAAAACAAGAGAATTTTCTCTCTGAAACTTGTATCCCTGATGTAGAAAACTCCTTTTTGAGCACTCACGCAGGAGCCAGCATCACCAGGATTGCTCAGTCAGAAGGCCCCATGAAAACACACTCGCAGGGAATGGCTGTAGGTTCAGCAAAAAGCTTAGGGAAGGAATATAAGGTTTTGGGTCTGTACTGATTGGAAAGTGCATGCAGAGTGGGAGGGAGATGTACCATGTACTAGAAGTACAGATTTGTCACACTTTTAATATAACTTTGTTACTCTAGTACCCATGCTTAAGACAAGCCCGAATACATCTGTCCTTTTAAAATACGGGCATTTATATCTCTGCTCCATTAATATGAATTGAAGTACAAGACCATAAAAGTACCCAGTGACAAACAGAAGTCACTTTCACACATTCCAAGTCCTCAGCTACTACCCTATCTACTGCTCTGCACTTTTTCAGATGACAGACATGAAAAATATTATATCCAAGCAGAGGTTTAAGGATTTACAGAAGTATCAAAACTTTTTGTAGGCTGTCCAAGAGCTCAGGAGACAAGAAATTTTCTGTCACCATTTTCATCACACCAAATGCTTTACAATAGCACAACCACTATACTTTTTTTCCTAATAGTATGGACAGATCACAGGATATGACACAAACACAGATGACCTACATGCCCTCCCAAAGGAATGATCCTCCAAGTCACTGAAGGAGACAGCAACATACCCGCAGAGGATTGTGGTATGTAGTTGTACCTCTCTCAATGAAATTGAACTGGTTTGCAAGCTTCTTCTCTGGCGCTTTTGGGGGAGGAGGCTCTTCTGCCTCTGTTGCCTCAGCTTCTTCAGCTGTTTCTGCCCCCTCTGCCTCTGCCTCTCCTTCTCCTTCTTCTGCAGCCTGAAAGAAAATACAGAAGTGACTCCACCCTGAAAGAAATAGTCATCTCTTTCCTTCTTCTCAGACTGCTGGATTTCTGCTGCCTAGTGAAGGAGACTGTAACTGAAGATTCAATATTTAAGATGCAAATTAGGAGACTTCCAACACTCAGATCAAGGAGATTCTGAAATTATATCTAAATGGGAATATAGAAACCCAGGAAATGAAATTGCTTTAAAACAAAACCTGACATAAGAGAGAAAATATAGCACAGCAGCCTTTGGTAAAATGGACTCAGGGACTAGAAAATTCTGTTAGAGTCCCATTACCCTGTATTTTCATTTCCTTGACAGACAACAAGTTTCACCTGAGACACTGACACTGTGTGGGTTCTGACACTGAGTGGATAAGAACAAACTTCCCACAGGCTGCTCCTTTCCTGTCGGCCACCTGCCTTTAAATTGGGCCTTTAAAACTATTTATCTCATTCAGTTATGCCTGCTGCTTTCACCCCTCCACATTTTGTTTTTCACCAATGGACATACTGTCCAGGAAGATTGGGATCCCAGAAAATTACACTCTATTTTGATATAATATCTGGATAAGGATAGATCTGGTATGATCCCCCTACACAGCTTCTGCATCTGAAAAATGGCAGCAGGACCCCAGCTGCCCAGCAGAACCTGCAGGTTCTCACCTACAGCACTGACCTCTCAGACATAAAAGAGTCAATCACAGAAGCAAACCCATTTTACAGTAATGCAATTTAAAAGCTAATACTAAAAATAAAATGGACAGCTCTTAGCTGACTATAGAGAATTACCTCAGCATCTCCTGTTGGTTCTTCATCTTTAACCTCTGCCTCTTCAGTTGTCTCAGCAGAAGCCTCCACAGGAGCATTTTCCTCCTCAACAGAAGCCTTTTCTGATGACAGCAAGGATAAAAGAATGAGCCTGGAATAACACGACATCTTATCCAATATTCTGCAGATCGTCTGTCTTCTGGAGCATTGATATACTTATGTATCCTTTCCTAATGGCATCTCATTAGACAACACAGTAACAAATCCCCACTTTGGAGGACAATTGTTTGCTCAAAGCCACAAAAGGTGACAATCCTATTTCTAGAATGCATCTGCAGTACTTCTGGATGAACTGAAATAAAAAGTAAATATTTTGACTCAGAGCAAATTTCTGTAACCCATTTCTGGTCTGAATAACTTTGTTTCTGGGTATCCCTTTGATGCCATGATGCTTT
>VZTH01005087.1:0-15008 GCA_013397815.1 Aleadryas rufinucha
TATATATATATAAAATATTTTTTAATATAAATATATATAAAAATTCGAGGCCATCATGGGAGAATAAAACATCAGTTTGTCAGAATACCCTGATTTCACTTTAAATATCACAAAAGTAATGAAAATCATGAAAATGAAAAAATGTTTTGTAAATTGAAGGATTGATTAAAAGAAAGCAATGAAATTTTCAAACAAAATTAAAGCATTAAATATGTTTTTCATAACTTTTCTAACTATTTTACAAGTCTAAGGTCCATCCTTGTACCCTCTTCTGCTGTGGATTGCTCACAGTGGTGACTAAAGTAATTTCCCTGGTTGTTGTTTAAGTTAAAACTATTTTCTTTATCTTACACACACTGTCCATCTGAACATAGGCTCACATGGACATAAAAATAGTGCAGCTGATGACATTGGGCTAGCAACCTCTTCATCACTGTCATCATCATCATTATTATTATCTCACATTAACAGAGAGAGAGAGACAAGGAAGAATTCAAATTATTAGCTTTGAGAACTGAACTAAAAATGTCTCTTTCCACAATTAACCTTCATATATTGCCATTAGAGACACCACCTTAAGTTCTGAAAGAACTGGAAGGAATTTATTTTCCCAAAGGATCATATTACTTCAGTAATACAAAGCTGCAATTTGTACCTGTGAACACTATCACTTCGAGAAAATTCAACACTTGGGAAGAGGTTTTATTGTATTTTTATCATTACTTGGCTGTGTGTATTTTTTTCTGAAGTTTTTACAGCTGCTTAAAGGTTGGATGGCTAAGAACATGTGACAGGTTCTAATGCAGAACTTTTAAAGAAAAATTAGTGGAGATATGTACTTAAAACTCTGTTGCGTAGAAACCTAATATTTCAGCAATCCTTTCTCAGAACTTTACAAAGATCCTTTTATTGTGTCTCTGATAAATAAAATGTGATTTATATTTTGGAAGTATTAGGATAGTAAAGACTAACTAGAGAAGAACATGCAATCTTACAGATATTAAGGCAAAAAATAAAACAAAATGGTTAGTTGCTGGTTCCAACCAGTATTTTTATGTCTGTATGGCTAAGCATCTCTTGTCTTGAATTTGTGATCTTTCTGCAATTTTGTATTTATGGGGTTTATGCCTGTTCACAGTAATTAATGTAGTTTACATTAGAACAAATACAAATGAATATTTATTGACAAATGGGATACAGACTAGAAAATTTGGAAATTAGACACTGCTGATATTTATCTGTAATGAAATTTGACATGGTACCAGTAATAGCCAGAAGTAGGTAGGATATCCTGTGATACATGATCTGAAGTTCATCAAAAAACCAAAAAAATATTAACGTCAATATTCTTGTAAAAGTTTCCATTATTAGATTATTTGTAATTTATTAGAGGCATCTTGTCAATACTAATTTTTCTTAGCCTTATCCAGAGATATTTTCCTATGTCTGGCTCCTGAAAGTCTCTGTGCAGAACTAGAGTTCTGCAGAGCTCTTTCCCCTGTATCACTTCCCTTTTCTGTCTTCCCTAAAGCTTTTGGGATTTTGGCTTTTACACCAGAATTTGCTTTATTCCCTTTTCATATCAAATAATTCTTATGCATGTAACATTGTAACATATAATTTAAAACCACCTATTTGGTATTGCTAAAACACCGAAGAATTTATAAAACGATTTTTTGTTCTCTTTTGTCATCTTAGATTTTTTGCTCTTTGTCCTTGTAGAATCTTCTCTAATAAATATAAGTGATAGTGCTTTTATTACTGCCTTAATTTCCTGCAGTAAACATGTTCATTAATCATTCAGTGACAAAAGACATTGAGAATTGAAGCCAGAATTGTACACATTTCTAAGCAACCACAGCATTTTACTTCATTTTTTAAAATCAGTTTCAGTTGCAGAGCTTTGATCACATTGTACTCTCTGATTGTTTTCCAAAGAGAGTAATAAGAAAAAAAGTAGCCATTGTTATAAAAAAATTTCAAACTAATAAAATTCTTAAAGTAAATTTGATTCTATAAATGAGGACTATAAAGGTCATAAGAAGTTACATCATCTGAGTTTAACCATCCCCTTAGTACACTGTGATCTAAAACAGGAGAAGGATATGAAAAACTGCAGAGGTGTCTTCTGAAAAGGTATATGCACATTTCACATACTTCTTGCTCTGTATCTTTCTTCGAAACAGTGAGGGTTAAAACAGCTTCCAATACAGATCTGTAACAAATTCCTGAGCAAATCTGATAAAATACATCTTTGAATAAACTGTGAACCTAACTTGATTAATGACAACTAAGATAACTAGTTTGTCAACTGACCTAACCACACTGTCCTTTTCTCCTGCATCTGGTTTATTTTCTTCAGAACTAACTTCATGCTTTCTCCCCCATCACACTCTACAAACATCCTCCATGTCCACTTTTTGTGCCCTCTGAAGCCAAAATGAGTAGTGATGAGAAGGAACACTGAAACTCCAATATTTGGTCAACTAAATCTGTATGATGCTCTTTAACAGCAGCAGAATTATTTTCTAACTGCAAAAGCTGTTGTAATATCACTTATTTAAACTTGATTTCCTGTCCATTTGTGATTTGATTATTTGATCTTAAATTGTTACGATTTTTTGATCATAAAGCCAGTTCTTACTTGCTGAGTTGGTGCAATGGAAAACTAGTTACATTGTTCAGCTGTTTGCAGATAAAGTTGCATAGTTTAATAGCCAACGGACATGCTGAGTTCTAACTGGCTTGTTGAAAATTCTTTTTAAATGAAGATGCACATTCATTTATCCACCTTTGTCATTTATACATCCAGCTGTGAAGCTCTCCAGCTTTGCAGTGTTATTTACTAGGAGAATTGAATACCATAACTTCTCAAATTTTGTCTACATTACTGATCGAGATGCAGATTTGATAACCAGAACTTCACACATAGATATTTTGTCAATTGGACTCCATGCTAAGCTGACAAAAGCAACAGAGCATTTCAAGGCATATCCCCCATCTCAATTTTTCTGTAATTTTAAATTTCTCACTGCTCTTGGGTTTTTTTTATTTTACAAAATATATTGTTTAAA
The DNA here is from genome assembly GCA_013397815.1 of Aleadryas rufinucha. Classification (NCBI taxonomy): domain Eukaryota; kingdom Metazoa; phylum Chordata; class Aves; order Passeriformes; genus Aleadryas; species Aleadryas rufinucha. Next base: position 3,075 of record VZTH01005087.1, read on the forward strand.
GCAAAATGCACTTTTATGAAAATTTAATTTTACAAACAAAGAGATCATTAATGTGTTTCCTAAAGTTTATGTAGACCAAGTAACAAGTGTTCAACATCTCTTAATTTGTTCTGTTTCTCTGCCAAACAGAAGAAAATAATAATAAAAATTCTGTTGTGCTTAGTCATAAAAATTGTAAACATTGGTCAAACTAAATTTTAAGGAGATGTTAAACTATGCAATTCAGAAAGAGTTAGTAACAGTGAAAACAGTGAAATGGTCTGTCCAACTATCAAATGCACTTGAATAAAATATTTTTTTTCTTGTAATCTCTCTTGGAAAAGGTTTTGCTTTTCATATTTAGAATTCTCAGTGCTCCGTTTTAGAGCTTTTAGCATTGAGTCTTCAATGTTAAATCTTTCTTGATGTTTTATTATAAAAATACTGTATATGTAATTTATTGAATTTCTTTATTTTTTGTTTTACAAATATGCCCATTATTGCAAATTATAGGGCAGATGTTCCAGACATACCACTCAGAAAACTTAGTGGTGAAGTACATAATTCCTCTACATAGAAGTATAGAGATTATTCTGTGAAACTGATTTGTTCATGGGTGAAATTTTGAGATCTGTCACTAATGGTTAAATACAACTTACAAAATTATTATAATTTTTTATTAAAATTAATTAAGGAAGGGGTAGGAAAGAGAGGAGGCAGGTCTCTAAACATCAGAGATCATCTAAACATCTCTCTGTCTTATTTCACTGCTCTGAGTCATAAAACTACTTCAAGGACTAGTCATCATTTACTGTGTGCGTGGACAAAGACTGGCTATGATGGCAAGCGTTGAAGGTTTGCTTCCTGAATCTAGATAAAAGCAGATTGTTTGTGTGGGCACATGCAAATGAAACGAGGATAAAATATAATTGATTGAGAAGTCTTTAGGAACTGAGGAGAATATCTCTAGCAGAATCACTCCTCATCTCTGATGAACCTATAAATATGATAGTTTCAGTTAAAGCTTTGAGAAATATTAAGCTTAGTTTAGGATGAGGAAAGCAATGAAATGTTCAAAATGCACCTTCCAACCTGGTGAAGTTTTTGACCAAGGATCAGAGCAAATACTAACTGAGTCTCCAAAACATCGGGAACTGTGCTTCTGAATGAGATCAGGACTTCTGCCATCCCTGTTCCCTTTGAAACAGCCAGCCTCAGGCTCCTTAAAAGAGGAGGCAGAAGAAAATACAGAAAATAGTTAGGGATAAAAGACCTGTTTTGTTCTAAATGCCAATGGCGGGAAATAAACTTCTGCAATTAAGTTAGAATTTGAGAATACTGTTAGCTTTTTTCTTTTGTTTTGCTGTTAGTTTCATAAATGCAGAAGAGTATTTTTTGATACTCTTGTATGAAAAGTTCATTAGAAGACAGCCTTTCACCATGCTAACAATAAGTTGCACTTTTAAAAATGTCGTGGTATTTTAGTCATCCAGTATTTTTCAGCTAGATCAAAGCATGTTGTGTTGAATTGTCTTACTATATAGCTTTTGAGGTATTTGGTCTTGCCTACCTGTGCTGTGTTTTCTCCCTTTTGATTTGCAGTCCTTATCCACCTGTCACTTCAGGCACAAACAAGAAAATAGCCAACATTATTTGGTTGTATTATTATGTTGACCCTGCATTCACGTACTGCTTTTCTGTATTCCTGGAAAGACATTAGCTAATGTACAAAGGGTCATCACCTGGCTATGCTGCCTTCATTTAGTTCTTGGTGTTGGAGATTTTTCTTCCTAGAAAAATTTTTAGTATGTAGCTTAAGAGCCTGCTTAAACTTCTCTAGAAGCACTGAGAAGAGGAACAGGCAAAAAATCATTTCATATTTATTCCAAACTCATTACACCTGCATTGAAATATGAGACTGCATTGCTTCCAGAGATACCTGTGTCTTGTTCAAAGTCTTCAGATAGTGAGAGAAAGATAGTGCCTCTTCCCTGCCCTCCCTTGAAGCCAGCACAGCTTTAAAACTTACCTGTGACTAATATTAGAGATCATGTGTAAACAGAACTCATACAACTTTGTGCCCAACAGTGGGGGAAATAGTCAATATTGTGAAATGTCATGTTACACTTGGTATGAAAACTAGAACATCCTTGAAGTATTCCTGACAATATTTTAAATTACAACCTGCTTTGTTATGATGGTATAAGAGGATTCAATGGAGTTGTATTAAGCTAAGAGGACTGACTTGAGACCAGGCAGGATTTTTTACCTTCTAAATATTTTCTTCGAAGATGCTTTTACTCTTCTATTAGCATTTTATTTCTATTAGCATTTTATTAACAATCTTTCAAAAAAAATGTTCACTCTTTGGAAGAAAAGCAATTGATCCTTCTCTGACAGAAATGGAGAAAGCTGCTTTTTGCCCTGTTGTGTGTCTCTCTGTTCAAGCATTTGTTGAGGGGCATTTTTTACTGTTGGGTAATGGTGGTGCAAGGTACAGGAATGCCTGCTCTTGTGGGGGAACACAGAGAAACTCCCTGACATATGTCCCTGAAATACTGAAATCTTGATTCAAAGCTTGGCATGATCCCAGTATCTTTTCCAGCAGGTACTTCTAAAATCTCATTTCCATAAAATAAAAAAACCACCCTGACAACGTTTCAACACCTTTATTTTCCAAAAGCAATTATTTTTGCTTTTTTATAGTTTCTACTGTGTCAAGCTCTCATTCTGTCCTTTTGTAATTAGTGTACCTCTCACGGGAAGGGATCTGACAGAAGGAGTCACGCAGACAAACATACAAAACAATCCATTACGTGGCATAGAGGGAACTAGCAACAATAACAAAAGTTTAATATTTTACTTTGTCTGTCACCTAAGGTTGTGAAAGGTATTCTAGTACATTGGGTTTAAATTTCTCCATTGGTCTTTAGCTGAGGGACAGGAAGATATATGTATTTTGTGTATTTGTATATTTATGTGTTTATATATGCACATATAAGTAAATAGATAAATAGATATATAAGCATGTAAATACACACATAGGGGTGTGTGTGTATATATATGTATGTGTTTATATGTATGCCTGAGGTCATATGTGGATGGGATGCAGTTTGGGTTCTGTTAAACCCAGTTTACAGATACAGCAGGAGATTATGTTAATACTCATCTGACTCAGTTTAGGAACCAAACTGATAAAAAGCCACAACCAATGTGTGTATATATATATGTGTGTATGTGTGTATACACCACATCCAGAGGAACTGGTTACAATCCTGGCTATTGAACTGTTGTTGACTGACGGCATACTGAAAGTTATTGCTGTTGTTCAATCTGTAATTTAATTGTTAATGATACACATTTCACAGTGACAAGGAATAATTAATTAATATTTTATGCTTTAACAGCATAAAGACATAAGAGTTGCTTTCTTTAGAGAAAGTCCCTACTATCTTTCTCCAACAGTGATCCATATGGTGTGCAACTAAAAAGAAAAGAACTCTGAGTGAACAAATACGAACACTACAGACATAAGTCTTTATTGCTCTTTTCCTATCAAGATGGCCTTGGTTGTCTGGTCTATGAAAAGAGTATGCAAGACTACTCACTTTTAAAGCATTGTTTTTATCATTTGCTTTTATCTTCTCTAAGGCAGACCTAGGGTTTTTTTTTTCTTCCTTTGCATGTGTCTTAAGCAGTTGACCTGTAGTTTTATTAATGTCAAGTAATAGTTTTTGCTTCCTATCTCCTATAAATTATGTTTGTGAAATAGGTTACCTGACCTCATTTTTTAATATGTACAGTCAGAGCAAATTCTGAATATGTAAATGATCTTATATTTAATTAACATTATTTCTGTCCTCTTCATTACACAATTTGCAATACTGTTCATTGTTTGACCTATAGTATCTTTTGTCCTCAAGCTGCTCACCTAGAAGTCACCCAAACCCATTTTTTCCTAAACATGATTCAGCTTGAAATATTTCTTTAAAATCTAGATTAATAGTGAATAATTTAAATTGAAGTTTTGGCAGGACCACACTTATAAGTTTTTGAAGTATTAAAAGTCTACTAAAAATTGCTACACTGTCATCTGACTTTTTAATCTTTATCTAAAACATAAACCACATGTTTTTGTTTGATGTTTTGTTTGATTTTTTTGTCATAAAAGGAGTAGGTGTTTTATCAATAGACTTTATTTTAATCAATGCTGCCTTGATTATTCCCTATATAAATCCAACTTTTATTTGCTATTGTCTAGAGTGAGGAAAATATTAAAGAGTTCCCCACATCAAATCCATCTGCATCATCTCAGAGGTTCACTACAGTAGCTTAAACATTACTAAACTCCCCCACTGTTATGTTAGAAAGAGTCGTGATGACTTAAAACTTTAAAAAAACCCTGTCATTTTCACTCCATTTAAATGTATCAGTTTTAATGGCAAAACAAGTAGAGAAATTCCAATGCGAACTCATTTTAGAGTAATGACTAAGTATTATCAATATTTTACTGTATTTCATGTTTAAATGCTTTTCCTATGGCATCATTAATCCTACTGCTAAAGGGACTTTAAGTACAGTAGAATTTTCAGTGTTGAGTAAAGCTCTGGTTTCATATCAGATCTCCTTGGTTAAAAATCTACTTTGTTAGATTTTTTAAAAAATTAATTAAAATTAATTTTATTTATGCTGTGCAACTCTGTTTTCCCAGATCTTAAAAATCATATTGGCAAAGAATATAACATTATTCCTTGAATAAAATTACAGCAATTAATGTAACAAGATTTTGTACCTTGAAAGCCATCTGGCTTCCCCATTCAGTGACTTTATATTCCCATAAGAGATCTAGAGTTTAGACAAGAGAATAGTAATAGAGAAGTTCTAACTGTAATGCTGATTTTCAACTGTTTGTTACTACTTCCTCACCCATAAAAGACACTTGTAATTACTTTTCTGTTCCCTAGGACCACTTGTAGGAGTAAACTTCACTATTGGTGATGAGATTTAAACATGAGGAAAAAAAGCTGGATAAGCATTAAGTTGTTAACTTGCTGCCACAAGACCATATCGTTAAAAACTATTACAGGGATGATGGGAGTCTGGGGTAAGGTTAGCTATGAGAAATTCGTTCCATTTCATCAACTAGGCTTAAAAGAAGACATGGTGATTTTTTTTTTTCTTTCTTTAGGAAAACTATGAATATTTTAGAAAAAAATATGAAGTAGTTATCTCTGACATTTGTATTGACAGGTTGCCAAGACATGTTTGGGGAATCGTAATGATTCAAGACCTCGTTTGAAGGCAGCAGAAACAGAGATGAGCTTTCAGGTATTCTCTTTCAGAGTAATTGTTGGGGTTTTACTAAAAGGTCTTGTGAAACATGCAATTACTTGAAGTATACTTACACAGTCTTCACCAAGTTTTGTCTCAAAAGAGAAGATTACTTAGTTCAGACTTTGCATCTGATTGTAGTGCATCTGTTCAAAATGCTTTCTGGCTGGTAACAATTTGCAAACTATTGAATATTTGAAGAACTAGTAGTCAAATGACTTAGTAGTCAAATGACTTAATTTGAAAGTGTGATGTCTATAGCCCTGGAAGCAGGAGCAGAAAGATTTCCAAAATAATTATATATATACATAATTGTTATTTTTTATATATATATAGATATCATATGCAATTATATGAAGCTGTATGCAGCATCAGACTCGTATGGTTTTGCAAGGTAGAGGTTGTAAAATATGCTTCCTTTAATAGAGATCAGAAGCCTTTTCTAGGCGAATATCATATTCTGCTGCAGTAGTTTATGACTGGTACATCAGTTTAATAGAAATATAGCTCTATGTGCACTATTGCCATGGATTTTTACCATACTTTTTTTATTTTTGCTTATGTATATATGTATTCTATACACAATGTTTACTCTGATGCTGTTTTCACCTCTACAGAAGTTGCACAGCCCTCCATGGACTAAACCTGAAGATAAAAAATCACCTGAAAAAAATAAGAAAAAATACGAAGAATCAGTTAGTACACAATAAAAAAGACTCTAAACACTACTTATCTACATTGAAAAATGTCAATCACTTGCTTCCATCCTCATATTCTATTAGCGCAAAGGCATGAAATGTCACAGGTTTCTAAAGCATGCATTTTTCACTATTTTATGAATGTCTGTAAATTAGTCTAGAATAGACCAATTAGTACCTTTCAGCAATAATCCAAAATGGATCTTTGAAGAAATGCTTTGTAATGCAGTCCAGTTTTTGAACTCTTGTTCTACCTTATCAGTAATTGTATACTATGAATTACCTTCTTTGTAAACAACAGTCATTCTCAAGTATTTTCTCAGTCTGTTCTATTTCATGTAACTTTATGGCAGATTAGGTTTTTTAATTAAGATTAAGGGGCAGTCAGTGTGTGTGGGGGAATAACTGTGTAACCATATTTGAAGAACAATTCCTAAGTGCAACTGTAAAAAAGGAATTGTGAGTGGGGGTCCTTGTCTACTTACCTTTCAGTAATTCCATTTCAAATCTACTTACTTACACAATAAAAGATGTTTATTTTGTTCTTTTTTTTCTCAATGCTATTTTAACTAGCCCGTTTTTGAACACTGAAGAGCTGACAGAATTGGAGTTTAAGGGATGGTGATAGAGAGGATCATTACTTTGGGGATTCAAGCAAAAATTTTTGCAGGTGGTACTGAGTTACGGTTTCATAGCTTGGATGGCAGCCATGGGAAGTCAGTTTCATCCCTTATATTTGTGCTGATCTCAATAGGATAAAATATACTTTAAAGGGTAAAACCCTATTTTGTCCACTACAGTTGGCCTTTGATCACTCCAGCAGAAAGGAGCATATTGATTGGAGTAAGCTCTGTCACTTGTGGATTCTTTCAGTCTCTCCTTGGTCACACACTCTATGACAAGAAAGCAGAAAGAAAGGGAGAAGAAGGAAGAGATTATGTTTTTGCTTGTTCGTGTGTATGCCATTATTGGTCTAATTTAAGAATTCATATGCCATATCTTGTTGAGATGCAAATCTTTCAAGAACAGTAGGAACAGTAAATTGTCTGATGCAATGCTATGGTTTCCTCTTGCAAGAAGTGTTTTAAGCAGTTTCAAACTTCCCCCTTTGTCTTAATGCACCCAGCAGCACAATTTTTACTAGATTTAATGTAGTTTACTTATATTAATTTACTTTTTCTTGCATTGCATCAGTTTAAAAGCAGATAGGCAAATCTTTTATTTCACTTAGTGGTGCTCTGTTTTCAGTCTTAGCATTTAAGATTTTACCTCTCCTTCAACAGCCTCCTTCAATACCTGCCTTTTCCTTACTGGTGTGAATAATCTTTCATCCTGACACTTTGTTTATGCTCCTCTACTCAAAGGTAGATATTTGCAGAATGGTAGGTTTCTCTGCCTTGAGAAAACACAATTTTAAAAAGGAAATAACCTCACGAGCTGACCAAATGATGACAAGTACTGCTTAACCACATCACACTGCTATTAAGGAAAAGACTATCCATGTTAAGGGCCAAAAGTGAAATCATGGCCACAAAATTAATCAGAAAAGAGATGTGGTTTTTGCATCTGATCCTAAACCTTGTTGAAGAGAGTCTGCTGTATTTCAAAATTTTCAGTGAGCAAGAGACTTGTGATTTTGTCATATCTACAGTTGGCATTAATTTCTAGTGATGCCAAAAGCAACATTTCTTTGCACATGATGCACCTTAACTGAAAACGTCACTGAAACTCTGTTTCAGTCATCTGTCAAGAAAGGATCTCCACCCCACAGTGGTCTGTGGCGATTGAGAGAGACACAGACTTTGCTGTGTGCTAGCAAAGCCAGCAAGCAAAGCTAGTTTATTACACTAATCACCAGCATTTATAGTTCTCTAACTTCTGCACAAAATTTTCCACTCAGACCCCCTTGTCTTTGTTTTCTTAGCAACATAATCTTTTCGGTTATCAAGACCCTGTCAACATCCTATTACGAAAACAATGTCCTTGTTAGTATTCTGTTGCACCAGAACAGCTAGACGTGGAATGCTTTTCGTGTCTTCACTTCTTGTTCTTGCCTTGAGTTTTATCTGTCCCACAGCTTCCACTGTACCAAGGCGAGGAGATCCGCACTGCTGTCAGTTTCTGTAGCTATCTGATCCCTTACATGGTTGAAGCACTCCAAGCAGGACAAAAGAGTGTGAGCACAATGCGTCCTGTAGCTTTAAAAAGAAGCCTTTGTCAATAGGGTCCTGTTGATCAGGCAGCCTGTGGTAGATACCAACCACAAGGTTCCTCTTCTGCTTTGGTCACTGATTCTTACCCACAGGCTTTTGACTTGCTCATGGCTGTTCTTCAAAGACATCTCCTCACAGTGATTCCACTTCTTGATGTAGAGAGCAATCCCTCCATCTCTCCTTCCTCCCCTGTATGTTCTGAACAGGCTGTAGCCATCAATAGTGACACCCCAGTCATGGGATTCATCCCACCAAGTTTCAGTAATGCAACAAGATCATAATCTTCTAGCAGCACAGTGGCTTCCAGCTCTTACTGTTTGTTGCCCATGCTGCATGCATTGGTGTAAAGGCACCTCAGCTTGCCTGTCAGCCATGTCACCTTCCTAGTGGAACACCCCTTTTATTCCTTTGACATAATTTTCTGGTGTTTCCCTGTTGGCTTTTTTTACCTTAGGAGTCCCCAGCTTGTCCCCATAAGACTGCAAGTGCATTCCAGTGTGGCTCACTTCAAAGTCATCAGGGTGGGCTATCAATTTTACCCCCAATACTTGCTTGTCTCCCCATGGCACATGTCTACCAAGCCTGGTTTTATCACCTTTCCCCTTCAAACCTAGTTTAAAGCCCTCTCAATCAGCCCTGCCAACTCAAGGGCTAGAATCCTTTTTCTCCTGTTAAACAGGTAAACCCCATCTGTCTCCATCAGGTCTGATGCTATATAAATCACTCCATGATCAAAAAAACACAAATTCCACCAATGGCACCAGTCTCTAAGCCACACATTGATCATGTGGCTTCTCCTGTTCCTTTCAGCATTCTTCCTTGCTACTGAAGGACTTGAGGAAAACACCACCTGTGCTCCTGTTCCTTCAACCAGTCACCCCAGTGCTTTGAAATTCTTTTTGATTGTGCTAGGACTTCTCTCATCAACCTTGTCACTGCCAACCTGGACAACAAGCAGTGGGCAATAATCAGAGGGCTGAATCATTCCAGGGAGTCTCCTGATAATACCCCTTAACCACACTCGATGAAGGCAGCAGACCTCCCTGTTGGGATGGCATATGGGGCTCCCAGTTCCCCTCGGAAGGGAGTGGCCCAGTACAACTACCCTTCTTTCTTTCTTAACACTTGAAGTTGTGATCCGTCCAGCTGACTGGCCTGGTCCAGATAAACCCCCAGACAGACCTTCTTCTCCAATATCATCTGCGTCACCCTCATGTTCCAGAGCCTCATACCTGCTGCATAAGGGCACTCAGGAAGGCAAGAGAGTCTGGGAGAGGATTCTCCTACCTCCCTGAGCAGGGACCTTTTTCCATTCCCCCTCATGTTTTAGGTCCCCCCCTTCTGCCTGATGGCAAGAGGATCGGGGCTCGCATAACTCTTGCTGAGCTTCCATCCACTGCATTTCTCTCAGGGCGGGGAAGAGTGTGACTCCACCAGTCTATTTCACTTTCTCGCTCCCTGCTACTGCTCATCCTGATTAAATAGGGATTTTTTTCTCAAAGACTCCTTAAACACACGTACAAATATAGAAAAAAGAATTCTTAAAATACATAAAATAGAAGACACACAAATAAAATAGGTTTTTCTAGATATTATTAACTGCTTTGAGATTTTTCCAGAAATTCATCCATTTCTGGAATTTCCCCTTAAGAAATTAAATTTTAAGTTTTCTTCCAACAAGTAAAGAAACAGTGCTAATAGTTCTATAATATGCTAATATGCGTCTATAATACTTTTTAATATGAAAGTTTGACTTAAAAAAAAAGTAATTAAACAATCTGTCCTAGGTAACCTAGGTGACCCAAAAAAATCATGCATTTCATATCTTCTCTACATCAGTCCATGCAGTCTGTTTACTGTCTCTGTAAGACCCTGCAGCCAGGAAGCAAAACCTATGTGTTTTACCCTGAGTTCATGGAAGGGAGCTGGGGGGGTGGCATACCTTTAAAAACAGGGTACAGAAACACAACATGCTCTCTTTTGTTCTCTCCAGGCTCCTTCACCATCTTTTCTCCTCTGGTCCACATGGGCTGCTATGGCGGCCACCATTTTGGGAGGAGGGACTTCTCCTCCATCTTGTTCCCTTTGTTCCTGGGGAGGGGGGCACGTGACTCAGCACCTTCGTATCTAGTGGGTTTTGCTGTTATATTGGTTGTTGCTGTTTTACTTTTTAGTAAACTGTTATTTTTCACTTAAAACACATACTCACTTTTTTCACAACATTTTTACCTCAGTCTTTAATGACAACCTCTGTTCCCACAACTCTCAAGTGGATGGACAGCAGGATGGGGACTGGGGAAGCAAATTTCCTCCCACTGTAAGAGAAGATCAGGTTCCTTAGACCACCTGAGGAACCTGAATGTACATAAGTCTGTGGGACCCAATGAGATACCTCCCAGAGTCCTGAGAGAATTGGCTGATGTCCTTGTCATGCCACTCTCCATAATAGTTGAAAAGTCATGGCGGTCAGATGTAGTCACAGGTGACTGGAAAAGGGGAAACACCATACCTGTCTTCAAAAAGGGTAGAAAGGAGAACCCTAGGAAGTACCGACCTGTTGGCCACACCTCTGTACTGGGAAGATCATGAAACAGATCTTCCTAAAAGCTGTGCTAAGGCACATGGAGGACAGGGAGGTGGTAGAGGTTTTGTTCGCATTTCTTACCTTCTATTAGATAAGAGATTTGGAGAAATGCAAAGCAGGCTTAAAACTTTAAAGAATATAAAGAAGTTTATTACTAACAGAATTAAGAGTAAAAAATAATAAGAAATTAAAGCAAAACCCTGTTTTCCTCCAGCACCTCCCCTTTTACCCAACTCGCATAAAGGATAACAAAACATGATTTTGTTCAGTACTGCAGCTCTTAAAAGTCTCTCTACTATTTAAGGAAAAAAGGTTTCTTTTGCGTCCTGTGGTTCCCAAACTGCCAATAGCAACAGACTTGCCCGAAATTCTGCTGCTGTGAAAAACATGTCTCCCATGGAAAAAAAAGTCACAGTCTCTTTCACACTGCAATCATGGGCCACACATGGGGTGTTTCTCATTTAAGGATGGGCAAATTCCAGCCTGAAAAACAACAGCTTTCTTCTTCATAGAAATTTTTTAAAGTATCTCACAATCTCTCACAGCTCCTGGGTGACCTGGTGTGGTCACCTTTTTCCCGCAGGCTGCACACAGAATTCTCACCCCCCCGCCCCATCTCTTTAAATGGATTAAAGAGAAAGAAAAACAGTTTGTGATATTACAGTTTTTACCACGGTCTGCAGAAAGCAGTTTTAAGCTACCTGCAGAAAATGAAACTCTGCCCTCTTTTCCCTGCTACCGTCTTCAGCTTCGTCTCACATGACTCACTTTCTCTTTCTCTCTGACCTTGGAGCCTCCATGTTGAAGAGCTCATCTTTTCTTCGGCTTTATGTTGGAGAAAAGCCTCTTTTCCTTTACGCAGCTGGCTGCTTGGTTGCAGAAAATTCCATCAGCTCTCGCTGGGTCTGCGTGGGGCCACGTGGAGCGGGGAGGGGAGCCTGCCAGTCCTCAGAAGCCACACCGGGTGGTCTCGGCTATGCAGCAGTTTATGGTTGCTTCTTAGCTGCCTGCAGCTCTGAGGGGGTTCTCCCACAGGCACCCAGGGCCCATGCCCTGGTGCTGGGGGNCATGCCCTGGTGCTGGGGGGAGGGGAGGCCCAGGGCTGTTCCAAGAGACAGAGCCCAGGGCC
>VZTH01005088.1:0-19677 GCA_013397815.1 Aleadryas rufinucha
GGCTCATTGGTGTGAGGAGAGAATAAGCAGCTGTGAGGGGTTGTGTGAGGAGGGGTTTTGGTGTGAGAGGCAGGTTGTGGGGACAAGTGAGGGGTAATTAGGGTGAGGTGGTTGCTGAGGGATAGGAGAATAAGAGAGAGCTGGCATGTGGGAGTGCTGAGGGGAGTTCGGGGAAGAGGGTTTATGGAAGCCTTATGTGGGGACAGAGAGGGGCCTGAGGGAGAAGATGGTGGGGGGCTGCTGCTGAGGCTATTTGAGCTCAGCCAGGGTTGTGGGGGGCAGTAGGCCTGAGGGGGAATGGGGAAACTGAGGAAAGGTGTGGGGTAGCAGAGAGACAGGGACTGAGCACTGGGGTACACGGGGCCTGGACATGGATAGGGAGACGAAGTGTAGGGGAGAGGCCTGGCACGGGTGGGAACTTTTTGGGGGCAGTGTGGCAGAGGACAGTGGGTTTGGGGCAGGCTGGCTGGGGTGAGAACATGTAGCCGAGTGGAGCTGCCTCTCTGGCCAGGAGCAGCTGAGCTGCAGGTGGTCACAACCTCAGGAGATGGTAGGTGACTGCTCTAGTGCAAATGCCCTCACCAAATGGGTGCATTTCAGCCTGCCCTTGGCTAAGATGTATCTGGGTTGTGGCCAGAAGAGGAAAAAAAAATCTAACGGACTGAGCACATGGTCTCCTAAACTGTAGTCTTGGCTTTCAGTAGTGGGTGTTGAACTTGGTAGGTTGTCGAGCCTTTGTGTGCTTTGGTATCTCCATCTACGAAGCAGAGATAACAGTTGGCTTCATGCAGGGATTAATTATCGCATCTTGTAGTCACGTATTTGTTTATTTGTTTTTACTATAGATTACAGCTGGAGGAATTCTAAACAGTCCACTTCTCCTTGTCATGGTGTTTGAGCGCATTGTGCTCCTGTCTGAACAGAGGAAATCACTGAGGTCAGTCTCCCTTGTGTTTATAGTTGCTTTCCCTTTCAGAAGTATGGGGGCAAGGAATCATCAAAATAACAATTTGTACTGACATCCTGGTAATAAATGAATAGAAACAGTTACATAAGACACAAAGTTTGTCAAAGGTGTGTTTGTAGGGATGGCTTCCGCTTTTGACTTCAGAATTACACTGAAGGGACAGCATGCTGTTGTAAAGTACCCTGCAAGTATTCAGTTTTGAGATGTCCCCAGTATGAAATAATACAATTCTGTAAATCCAGAATTACTGTTACTGCTGAAATAAAACAGGCGAAACAAACTTCCTTCCTATTTTCCACATAATTCAACAAATATTTTGTATCATAAGAAAGCTTTGTTTCCAGCAGATGTTGAGGTGATGCTGGATACGATTTAGATAAATTTTGCATTTACCTTTAGACAAGCAGAGCTACTGGGGACTGTTTCACCTGGGATGGGGGGACACCTGAGAAAAGTTGTTGGCCGTAACAGTTGTGGACCACATCTAGAGTTTTGTGAACTTGTCACAAAGTGGTCTGATACTTTGCCTTTTCAAATCCCAATAGGAAAAGTGAGACAAATGTGGATCACTTCAAACATATGTTGTTGTGGGTATTGGGAGAGGCAAACTAAAGGTTTATCTGATTATCTCAACCTTGAAGTTGGCAGCTATGACAGGAAACTTGGTTTCATTCATCTGCCAAAGATATTTGTAGTGTATCATTTGACAAGTTAAAAGGCATTTTTGTAATGACACAAAAATAAAACCATCCGCTTTCTGAAACTACAGTTTCTGTCTTCTGAAATAAAATGGGAAACATGCTTCTGAGGAAATTAAGGGCATGCTTGAAAGGTAAACATTTGTATTTTCAAATGTTAGAAGAATGGTGTTTAATGTGAATCTGCTCGGCGTGGCCTATTGATACTAATTTGGTTTTGTACTTGTTTTGTCGAATTAGTGGGTATCATTTGCTTTTGGAGATGGGAGAACAAAATGGAGCAGTAAGAGAGAGTGATCCGCCCACGGGGTCAAAAGGGAGAATTGAGAATCAGGTTCTTCTGAATCTTGATCTTGTACTTCTTCCTGCAGACAAATTGCCTGTAAAGCTCATGAATTATGAGAGTTAGTGAGGTCCGTGGAGCTAACCCAGCAAATGCCAGCAGAGAGTCTGGGCCTCAGCTCTTTGTGTTACACACATGAAAGACAATGAGAGCTCTAGGTTAAAATCCTTAGAGTCTCTAACAGTGGCTGCAGAAAAATGTGAATAATGCTTTACCATTAACTACCAAGTATTTTGCTTGAAATGCTAGATCTGCATTTGATATGTATTCAGTGACTGCTTCAAAAATATACAGTGTAGTCTGTGAAAAGACTGTTTAGAAAAAGTCCACTGAAATTCTGAAGGAACAGCCAGCATGAAAATTATGTTTATTGTTGCCGGCTGAACTAAACAGCACATTTAGCTTTCCTAGTTCATCACATTAGGGGTATTCTTGCTGCCTTCTCAAAAGACCATAGTAGGCATCTAGAAAGTTAGTTCAGCTTCATTTGCTAATTTCCTGATGCAAATTTAGTCCATTTAAAGAAGAACTAAACAGGTTTATGTATGTCTGCATCTGGGATTTGCACCAGTCTATCTGTCAGATAGCTATACCCAAAGTTAATTCCGTCTGAAGGAGGTGCCAGAACATCAATAAATAAATATTACAAATTGCCTAGCGGTTCAGCTGACAGGCAGAACTGGTTTCAACACATTGCTCCCAATGTGCTGCTGCAGAGCTGGTCCTGGAGTAGACCCATACGACATTCCAGCATGGACAGGACCTTTTAGAGCATGCACCAGCACTCCATGACATTGTAGGAGAGGAAGTAGAGAACAATACTATGTCCAACGGAAACTGTGGCAAGAATTTATTCAAGGCACGTTGTAATTACTCAAGCTGGGAGTTTGGCCAGGACATTGGGGTTAACACCCCTACTCCTTCAGAGGTGTCATAGTTTATTTTTTTTAATGACTTTAAGTGACGAGAAGCTTGGCTTTCTGTCTCAGCAGAATGACACCAGTTCAAGCAGCATAAACTTCTTACGGCAGCATGAATGTGCTGGTTCAGAACTAGCTTGGAGCAGTGATGGGGCCTACTACAGTAATCATTGCTTTATAAATACTTGCAGTAGATAAGAAAGATAAGAGTGTGATTAGGGCACAGTTTCAGCTGCTGTAATTACAGCCGTGCCTTCCTCAGCCTTCAGTCCACATGCTACTTGAATCTGGCCATTTTTAAGCAAACAATTGTAAATTTTAGGAGAAATCATAGGACTTGAAGCAGAGAATTCTGGTTATTAATTATATAGCAGTTGTGAACAGCAGTTATCAATGCTTTTTCTTAGGAAATTTGTCATCATACAAGCAGAATGTGATTTCGCCAAGTTAATTATTCCATGCCACTGAGATTTTTTAGAAAGTGTTCTTTGTATGTATGATGTACCAGTTTAGAAACTAACTTTCTGTTTGCAGAGAAGATAAGCACTTGTATGTTTTAGTGAGGGACTAGTTGTGCAATGCACAAGTGAGGAATTGTTTTGATTTTACTAGCACATGAAACCTGCCATCATTCCTATAGTGCAGTTTGGGCCATTATTATGGGTTATGAGGTTATACAGGAAAAACATGTTCTAGAGAAAGGCTGGTCAAAATAAACGAGGTAGAGTCTTCCAGATTACAACAATCTGGTTTTGTATCAGTGATGTAAATGCTTGGGTACATCCACTGGGAATGAAGATACCGTGTCAGACAGTGTCCCTCTGACAGTTTGTGTCGTAAGGACAACAATGAAGCAATACTGACATTATTACATAATTGCTTTTGTGTTCTATGACAACATTAATAATACTTCCCTCTTCTCTTACCTTTTATTAGATGTTCCTTGCTGTGCACTTATGATTGTCCCATGAGTTGAGTGGTTTTAGCTATTAAGAAATGGGGAAATGGTGGCACGACAAGAAGTACTTGCCAAGGTCATATGAGAAATCAGTGTCAGAGACATAAACAGAATCTGAGCCTTCTGACTGTCCCACTCTGCCCTCTGGGAAACCAGACAAAAGTGGAAAAGTGGCTTGCAGTGTGACTCAACAGCTTTTCCTTCCTCAGCCCCTGCCATGCTGGGCAATTACAAATAAATGCCAGTAGGTCATTTCCACCTGAGTCAAACAGGTTTCCAAGGGACTCTAGGTAGCATGTCTTCTGCTAGTGAGGGCTCTTCGATGAGTCTTTGCAAAAATTTTGCTTTGAAATCTTTTCAGAATTTCAGAACTAACTGGTTTTTTAGGCCATGACAACTGAGTATTAGGAGAGTCTGTTCAGATATCTCAGATTTTTTCCCTACAGCAGGGCTGAAGGGGGTTTTACTCTGGCGTTGGTTCAGAATACCTGCAATGGGTACAAGGATCAGTATTATGGAGGCCTTGGTCTTGAAGAGTGACTGATGGAAAGAAGCAGCGCAGGAAAGGCCTGGGCTCTGGTCCTTGGATGGATGGGTAAGAAGAGGCCTTTGGCAGAGAAGGGAGAAAGGTGACTAACAATGTGAAACTGGGAGGAAGCTCATTTCAGTTATGCAATATGCTGGCTTGCTTTCTCTGAGGGAAGACACCTTTTGTTAGTTGTTCCACTGGCACTTGCTGCTCATGCTGTCTTCTGAATAGAAATCTAAACCAATTATTTCCCTGCTTGACTTAGGAAGCTTAATTTAGCTTCGCGGCAATGAAAATACAACAGCATTTAATTTCTTTGTTCCCTGTCTGCAGGATTTCTTTTAGATTTAGTTTGTCTCTTCCCTTTATTATTGGTTCTTTTTCCTGGCTGTCCAGCAGTTTAGCCAAGATGAAGAAACTTTTTTTTCTGCTGTCATGCATTCATTCCCCATATCTCACTTGTTCCATGGTTTTCTGTGTCCTTTTTGCCACATTTCCAAAGCTTCCATGGAGAATTTTGCTGTGGTGGTTCAAGAAATTGCTGTTGTCTGATCTAATCCTTCTCCACAGGTTTTCCCTCATAGCTGAGTCAGCAGAAGAGAGTTTGTTCTGTGCCTGACCCTGCTGGGTTAGGGCTGGCTATCTTAACTCAGACCCAAGCCTGACAGTGGTTTGACCACCCTGGCCTTTGTCCTAGACTGGCTGGTGTTAGGGATGTGTATTTACACCAGCTGACCGTGGTACAGGGAAGTAGCCTCTGGAAGAGCAGTTTGCTGGCGATGATGACTGGAACTGCTGGAGCAAGAGTTGATGGAACTCTTCTGAGAACTAGATTCCATATTAGCATGGTGGCTTTTCCAGTGATCTGCAATGAACAGCTCTGCTGTTGACCCCATCTGTATCTTGATCTCCTGTTTTACAGATTTTATAGGTAAAACAACATTTTACATTGTTGTAAACGTGCTTCCAGGCACTGATTCTTATAATTCATAAAATAGTTGCAAAATTGTGGCCTTGCTCTTCAGCAATTCTGCAGTCACCTATCCCTGAGACATTGTATTTCACCCTTGAATAAGATTCTAGACCAGAAAAAGAGTTAGACTGCATACAGATTAACAAATGTGTTGCTAGTATCTCTGGCTACTGCAGCATGACTCACCCATCAGTGCTTGTCAGAGTCTGGCGTGACCTCATTGAAAGCTTCAATATCTCATATATGAAGGCAGGTTGTAATCCAGTGTGGGAATCCTAAATAGGTGGGGAATTAAGTTCTGAGATTGTGATAATGCATATACCGTAAACATCCCCCTGGAAATCAATTATGCCCTCACCAGGAATATTCTTACAGATTCTGAGGATCTCTTGATGCTGAGCCTGCCTTTCCCTGCTTTTTTTAAAAAAACCCACCTGTAGCTATTCAAGACAGCAACAGAAATCAGTGCTGGTGGGAAAATTTAAGAGTGGATGGGACGTGTCAGGGAGGAGATGCTTTGTTATTTGCAAGGACAAGAAAGAGCTGATGGTTCCTTTTTATTTATCACAGCTTCTACAGGCTTTTGTTCTTTATTTTTTTTCCTATGTCAGTTATGGGGCTTCTGGTACGCTGGTTGAGGGAGACAGGTGAGCAAACAGCAACAGGGGCTATAATAAAGGGAGTCGATGAGTGAATTAGCTTGTGGTACCTTATATGTGTGGCTTAGATATGTCGTGTGATGATGAGACAAAAAGTAGGAGGCAACAGGAGTTTAGAAATTGGATGGTTCTCTTCAACTGGTGCTCACTGAGTAAACATGAAACTTGTGCTTGGAGCCTCTACCTCCTTCCCATGGGCTGTCACACACTAACAAATGGAGCAATGCTGCTCACTCTAAACTGAGACAGCTGCTGGCAGTTTAACTGCAGAACCCACACCTAGAGACAGACAAGCAGAAGCTCTCATCCTCTCACCTGCTGCTGAGGGAACTCTCAGTCTCTAAAAGCACGAGACTGGCATTGTCCCACAGGTAACTGCTGCTACTTGAACTGAAAGTGAAATCCCTGGCTCTTGGTCTGCTTGCTGTCCTTAGGACATGTGAATGTCTATTCCTGTTTTGCTGTAGGTAATTTCTGTATGTGGCAAAGTTTTCTGTGCCTGAAAGCTTTGTCCATAAGCAGCAACAGTTGCTGTCTCTTGGCTTCTGAAAGCTGCAGCTTCTCACTGGTTCCACAGACCTGCTTTGTCACAGAGTGATAACTTGCAGAAGTTACTGCATCCTCTGCTGTGCTTGGGATCAACTCCAGCACATGTCTGAATGTAGGCATGTCCCTCCTGCAGATCTGCTTTTTCTATCCAGACTCTTACCTGGTGAGTTTGTTCTCTTATCCTTTGCATTAGGTAGATGGTAGTATGACTTTGCATTTCTTAATACTTTTTTATCTTGAGTCTGGGAACATCAATCATTATTATTTTGGGGTGGGGGAAAAGGGCAAAAATCCTGTTCTGAGTAGATACATTTTACATTCCGATCCTTCTTTAAGGAAGGTGTAACAGGTCACAGAATCAAGGCATGCATGTCATTTGTAAGGAGAAAATAAGCAACCTTAGGCCTTTTTATCCATGATTCCTTACAACAGAGATCAGACAGGCACTATCTGCTTAGCTGTTTTGTGAATCCACGATGAAATAAGTTGATGGCTCTGCCCAGTTTCTAGTACTGAGCACCGTGCACATGCACACAAAATACATCTAGTTCTAAAAAATAATATCTCTGATGTTCTTTGCGCAGAGACCAAGGCCTGGGTGATGTTTTGAGACTAGGCATACCTTTGCTGGATGATCTGATGGATGCACATCGTGATATACTAGGGTGTAAGAGATGGAAGCCCCACAGAAGTGTTGTCCATGCTACATTCAGCTGTAGGGGTGTTGGCTTAAACGATTGATCCAGTATTTGAAGTCCCATTGCTTGATTTACATCTTGATTTTTAGCATCTTGGCAGACCTTCCTTTCACATAGTAAAGCATACCTCGGGCTCCAGTAGAATTCTGCTCTTACATCAAGCTCAAACCTCATTGCTGCTTCCTGCCTTCAGCTGGAAACGGACAGACACCATTTGTGACTGAATATCCTGAGTCACCGATTCCCAGCTGGCATGTGCGCTGCAGTTCCATCTCTTCCTTTCCGACTGCACTCCCTAGAGGAGATTGGGAACAACTGCAGTCGTCAGCTCCAGCGTGGTGTGTGCGCTTGACGGGATCCACACAATTGGTGGACAACCCCTGTCTACGTCTATAGGGTGAGCTGCCTGTGATTTGTTACTGTATGCCTGGTGTTTCCACACCGGAAAAGAGAACAGGTGTAGGAATATTAAAAAAACAACAACAAAAAAAAACCCAAAAAACCCCAAGCCAGTTTCTTGATATTTACTAGAAAAACATCTACACTGTGGAAATGGTGATAGGATGTTTTCATTAAATAATCAGTGGAGACAAGTGGTGATGCTAGTAATGCTCTCACAATAAGACAGATTGTGTGAAAATGGATGAAAACTAAGACTCTAGAGAGATGATGAAAGGTGAAGTAGTTACTCTCTACACTGGCAAAGTTCTGCTAGCAGAAGCATGGGTCCACCATACAGGAGCTGACAGATTATCTGTTCTGTCAGACACTCTTGTGCTGTGTTTGTTATCCTGCTTGTGCAGTGTCCCAAAGAAAGGCTACTTAAGCTCAGCAGGGAAATAATGCAACAAGTTGCCATGTTATTTCATCTGACCAAAACGTTTTCACTATGTAATGCTTGCTGCTAGTCTTGTGCATAGCTCTGGGGGAAGCTGAAACACAAAACACTTCATTGAGCTTTTTGATCCAACAGGTCTTGACATATTGCTACTGGACATGTCTCTGTGTCTGATCTGAACTGCAACAGTTCAATTCTGTCCTGCTAAAATAACAGCATATTAAACAATACTAGTCTGTCCATGCCATTTCCACCTATTGACTAAAAAGTTAAATTCTTATTAAGCTAGTTTTAATTTACATGTCATAAGATATTAGTTAATGGTTAGCTGATTTTCCTGGCATGAAGATTGCAAAGTATATAACACAGATTAGTGCTTGTCTGGGACCAAATGAGTTAAAACAGCTCCTTCTGCTGAAATGCCCAGTGAAATACAGTGATGCTCTGCATATCAAATCTGTTTGCAACAGGTCACCAGTGTTTGCCTGGGCCACTTCATCCTGTTAGCAGGCGCTGATCCGGCTGTGGAGGAGATACGCAGGTTGTGCTGACTCATGAAAGCAGGTGCAAGTTGCATCAGTGAAGTAAGGAGTGGCTCACCTTAGAAGCAGGATGTAGGTTTTAGTGTGAGAACTGCTAACAAACCACCTTTAGAAGAAAGTTGGGGGAAAAAATGCATGAGAGAGACTTTGAAATCTGACTTGATGAAATTCTGATTCTTCTTGCTGCATCAGGGGCTTGTTCCAAATGGAATAGGTGCGGAATTGTTAACACCACTGAGGTGTCTCGGGGAAACATGCACTGTAGCTGCAGACAGCAGTAGTCCTAAGGCAAGTTTTCTGGGGAGGGTTGGACGACAGCTGTTAAAAAACTTTCATACAGTTCCTTCTTTAATAGAACTGACTCATCTGTCCCTGTCCTAAACACAGCAGTTTCAGTATTTTTTTCTCTTCTCTCATTTACCTCATATCTCATATCCTTCAAGATTCCTTTTGTATCTCTGGGCTTAATTCTATTAAATCCAGTTCCTTTGACTTCTACTTTGCCTGTGCTTTGCACCTGCTACAGAGCCCCAGCAAACTTGGCAGCCAACCCTTGGGCAATCCAGAGAAAACAACTGTCTAGACCAGGCACCTTCTGCCCGATGCCCTGGACGTACCCCAGAGCTCCCAGGCATTACTCTGTATTCAGAACAACATGTTGCTATGCAAATGATTCCTTTCTGTTCTTCTTCTTACCTCCACAGAGTTACGTGCACCCGACTTCTCAGCAGGCACTAGCCTAATGTTTATTGATCTTTTACAGAGCTCTGATGCAAAGGAAGATTGATAAAATCTTGTACGGTGTTTTTGTGAACTCATAATTGCACCTGCCTCCTCCTAGGGAATGTGGCAAATGGGAGTGAGGGAGCCCACAGAATAAATAGTACCTTCTGCAGAACTGGAGACCGTGCAAGCTGGAGGCCATCACTGCAAAGGCCTTACAGAGCCTCTGGTGTCCAGCAGAATTCAGGAAGGTGTGTTACTCTTTCCTAAAAGGAAAGGAAATCAAATCTTGGTCTAAAGAGTCCTGTGGCATGGGAAGGGCAGAGAAGCCTTAATGCAAAGTCACAAGCTATGCCCGTTCCCAGTTAAAGCCCCTGTTGCCCTAGGCAATCATTGAGCCTGTCAGCGTCCTGCAGCTTTCATACAGAGATGTGACCAAAATAGCTCCACAACTTTACAATGTGGCTAAAAATAGCTTGCGGGTCAGCTTTTTTCTCAAAGGTAGTGGTGACATCGGGGGAGAGCACTCTTGCTCCTGTTCAGTGCAGGTAGAACTGGGTAAACAAAGCGGGGACAGCAGCAGTTTAGCTGAACAGCCTTGAGGAAAGAGAGCTGATGAGGGATGGGAAAGGACTAAGGAGAGATGGACTAAAGTGTCAAAGGCGTGGGCGGACCCGCTGCCGCTGGCCGAGTTAGTGTGCTTATATCCAGACATCTTCTCCCTGGGGTTTTGTTTCCATGATGTTTGAGAGTTATCAGTCTGTTCCTGTCTCCTTGTGGCCCATGTCAGGATGTGTCACTGGATGTGCTGGCCAGCCAATGCAGCGTTTCTTGCTCCTCATTTCCAGACAGTGAACACAGCCCATGACATCACCTCTGGCCAGCGGCGGATCAGAGGCTAGGCCATGGCAATATCAAGTGTGTTTTGCTGTAGCCATTCAACCAGAGAGCTGCTCTTTTACAGTGCAATTTGCATGTGGAGAAATCTGGATGGCCCTTAGTTCTAGGGGGATTTCAGTATTTGTTCTTGGGCCAAAAATAGGCTGTTTTTATGGGGTTGAACTGTCTGTTTTTGTAGAGCATTACATTTTACCAAAGGAGCAAAGCTGCACACCATGATCCTCAGAGTTTTAGTCTCTGTTGTGTATACTAAGTCTGGCCATGGAGATGAGTCTCAGCCAAGTCTGGAAGTTAAGTGCCTGATTTGGAACGTTATGGGAATCTAATGTAGGTTATGTGAGGTTTGCCATGCCTGCAGCTCCTGTGCTGCTGAGGTAAGTGTACTGCAGCAGGCTGTGCTAGCGAGAATTTCCTTTGTGCTGCAGGTTTCATGCCTAGTGCTTTTATAGTGCTGAAAGAGAGGAAGGAGACAACAAAAATGTGAAAAATCGAGGCCAGGTCATTACTGTCAGACGAGGACAGAGTCCTGTAGCCAGTCAGATGTGACAGAATGCACTTGCTGATGCTGCTACCAGGAAGCTTGAGAGAAATGTGACTGAGAGCAGTGCGCATGTGCCTTTGGAGGAAGGAGGCTATGTGTGAGCTCTTGCAATGCTTTTCTCTGCCCAGCAACATCGTTGCTTCTTTTCCTGGTGTTCTGCTTAAGCAGCTGTTCTGCATTTATGATCTAATCTATTCTTCATACAGGGCCATCTTCACACTGAGCCACCTTCACTGTCACTACCAGAAGGACTGATAGGACCTCAGGTAGGCACTATAAATAGGGCAAAAGCACCATAGTTACTGTTCTCTTAAACTAGTGTGAGTCTTGCAGGACCAGCCCCTGTCCCCACCTATTTAAAATGGCTCCTGTTGCCTCACAAGAGGGAGACTTCAGCCAAATGCATCTCCATATTGATAAGTATGGAGAGAATTATGCGCATGATCAGCTTGCTAAGAATTTCATTTGATGTGCAGCTGGAAGTCAGCTGCCAATAGAAAAGGGAGCTCTGCATCCCTACTTGTGTGCTTCTAGTGCATTTAAAAGCTATAGGCCACGTTAATTGCAGACTGCAGTTAGAGCAGGTTCTAGGTAAAATCAACTCAATACCATCACCATGACCATTTAGTACAGTCATTTCTGAGCACTGCAATTTCTCACCACAGCCTGCTCCTTCCCTTCAGTGAGAGCTGTTCCCTGGTCTGCCCTGCCCAGCTTGTAAATGTAGCTCATCAGTCTCTGCTTCTTTGCAAATGAGCTGCTTAGGTAATGGGAGTAGGAGGTGGAGGCAGCAGCACTTCAACCTGCCCATCCCCAGCCGGTCATAAAGGCTCCGTTCTCCTTAGGCTTTCTGAAGTTATTTGCCACGTGAATCGTGTGGGTATAAAACTTTGTTGTTTCCTTAAATGCTCTGCCTTTTGCAACAGGTCATTTCCCAGTGGGGAAAACAGGCTGTTGATGTGGTAGGCACTCAGCTTGTCGTTTGGATAAGATCCAGAGCCGATTAGTTTGGGCGCAGCAGTGTGCTAACACTGGCAGAATGCACCCAGACTGGCTCCTGTCGAGATAGCCCCGATCTCCCCACTCTCCCCACCTCTGTCCACGGCCCCCGGCTCAGCGTGAGCACCGGTCCCTGTCCCTGCCTGCACTGGCACGCCCACAGGGAAACAGAATTTGCACCCTGTGCTGCTCGCCCATGTCCTGATCTGTACCAACCCTCCCAAAGCAAATAGTGATTTGCCTGTCTGCACTGACTCAGCTGTGCTGAAGGCAGGAATCAGTAATAAATCCGGTTCAGTAAAGTCCACAGGTAAGGAACAGCCTTCTGTAGCAGATACTGAGGCATTTTAAAGGAACTTGACTCTGTCCCAGGAAGTGCACTGAAGTGAGCAATGCTGCATTGGGCAAGAAAGCCTACCCGGGAGCCATTAATCTCTCAACATCTGTAGCCCTGCGGTTGTAAGCACTGGGGGTTGTCTTCCCCTGCCTGCAATTACTAGCTAACAACTGAGAATTCAAAGGAATCTGGGCTATCTTTAGGAAGCAAGTACCTACTCTTTGCCTCCTCTCAGGAAGCAAGGTCCTTCATTACAGCCTGTCATGGCAAGGGGCTTGCAGATAAGGAGGAAGGGCAGGAAACCTGCTGGGCTTTGCTTCTTTAGCAACTCTAAATATTTTCCGTAGTCTTAGCACTGTGAGTCAGCATTTCTAGAGCCTTGACTTGTTTACAGCAGCAATCAGTGAGATGGTACAAGGTAGGTGGGGTGTGGAGGTATGTTTGCGTCTAAAATGAGAAACCCTTTGCCCAGGCACAAGTGGGGAAGTTACCAACTGTATTTTCCATTTGTGACTAATGGGAATCAAAGGACTAGATACCCTAAACAGTAACTGCAGTGGAGCCATTTCCATAGTAAGGAGTCTCCTAGTGTGAGTAAGAATTGGAACTTCACAAAGCTGTAAATATTGTGTTGTCATAGTTCACTTGATACAACAAAAAGGTAACACTTCCCATCTGAAGTGGTATGGACTCATTTTGCATTGGCCTGGCCAGATGGGCTGAGGGGCAGGAAGTGTGAAGTGTACAGGTAATAAATCAATCACTGAAGTTTCCATTCAGAGCCCATACCTGCACTGGAGTAAGGAACATCAGCCATGGGATATCTTCTGTCACTGCATGCAAGCTTCTTCCCTTTGCAAGCTTCTTCCCTATGCCTGACTGGTCAGCCTGGCTGGATCTTGTGGTAAAGGGAAGTGACATCAAAACCAAGATATTTTAGATCTGCAACCTTGGTTCTGCAAAGGTATTTATTTTGAAAATTCTAGTTTCCATAGCGATGTAGTGCTGTTTGCTCTCATCTTTCTCCCATTACCCCAATCTTAGCAGCCATTAGAAAAATTATCAGTGAGGCAAACCTTAGCGTTTTTTAATCTTAAGTGATTTTATATGTGTTGGTTCCTTAGTGAATCAGAGGCATTTAGTCAAGGATTGACTCATATCCTTTCCTGGGTCTCACATTAGGTCTATTGCAGTGAAAAGATGATAATGAAGAGTGAATATTATTAATTGGACTTGATGAATGAACTCGTAGGCTACTTTAGAGTGGGGGTCTTATGTCTAGAATTCTGGTTCAGTTATATGTCTTTAGATTTTACTTGTGTTTCACTACAGCTTCCTTAGGACACCGTATTTTTGTTTCATACATGTAGTAAATAAATCCTTTTGTAAGGCTTGCTGTGTACTGCTGTTCTGCTGCTTTTCTCCACCCCAGAGGTGACTTTTGGACACAGTTCCCCTTTCAGTGGTTAACAGAGCCAGTGCTCGTGGCTCATTCCTTCATTCTTCTTTTCAATATCTACAAAAGAGAAGCAGTTAAGAAAATAAGGCAAGGTCTTTTTTATTGGTGCGTTTTGTTTGGTTGGTTGTTGTTTTGTTTTGTTTCCTGGTGCATCTGGCCTTTCCTGGTCAAGGAACTACTAGTTTTGCCAGAATAGTTATGCAGGTTGGAATGTAAAAATCCCAGACTTAACCCTGCAGCAATGATGGCATGCAAAAAGCAAAGATGTGGAGATGATTTATTCTGATGGTGTAGCTTGCCTTTTAAGGAGATTATTTAGTGAGTTCTTTTGCCTATATGAACTGTATCTCCACCTGGGGAGCTACGCCAGAATAGCTGTTCCACAAACCCTTTGCTGTGAACAACAGCCTTTGTCCTGGAATTCAGTCCTCATGAGTAGGTAAGCAGTGAAGTACAGAAACTGTGTGGGAGAACAAGAGTGGCACTGTGGACCAGATTCCAAGATAAGGAAGCAAGGCTAAAGGTAGGCGAGGGTTAGCCTTTGACTCCTGCAGCGTCCTCACTTAGTAACAAAAATACCTGAACTGTGTAAAATGGAGCACAGATCCAGTAAGTTCAGAATACAGGAACTCCCCTGTGGAATGTGGATGTTAACAGGCATCTGCTGCACAGTGCCCATTGCTTGCCCTGCCACTCAGTCTGTTTTCCTCCCCAACTAGAGCCATCAGCTGTCTCGTTTGTATTCAGTCCATGAGTTCTTCAGAGGAGATGGGTTTTTAAAAGTAAGTTCTTCACCCTGCTTCTATTTGAGCTCCCCAGGCCATGGATACCTGGCAGAAATAGCCTCTTAAATCCCAAGAGGTAGAAGCTCACTTGTGCTCCAAAGAATAGTAATCCTTACAAAATCTCTATTTTAGATGTCAAATATTTACTTTTAGCTAAATTATGCCCATTCATTGAAAAAACTAATAATACTTTGCTCTTCACAATGTAGCTTATCAGTGAATCCCGTATATATTTTATGCAAAACATTAAAAGGTGGTTGCTTATCTTTTCATTTACCTTTTTTTTTTCCTTCATGTTCTTGCATTCCTATGTTTTGAGATAAGGTGAACAAAAGTGCTCCAGCTGCTATCTCTAAGCTATGCATTCTGCAATACCTTCACTATGTTTTCTGATTCACTCCCTCTGAGGTGAATGGTCTCAGACTTTTTAAATTTCCTTCAGACCAGGGATCTTCCCAATCCCTAATCTTGTAGTCAACCATCATTGCCCTGTGTCACATAATAAAGCAGTAGTCACAGCAATAACTCAAACAATAACCCCTCCAGATCCGGTGTTCTGTCAGTGCTGGGCATTGTTTGCTTGGAGACCCTGAGTGCAAACACAGGTAGTGGAGTCCCCATGTGCCAAATGCAGACGTGTCCAACACACATTTAAAAACTAATAATTAAAAATAAATCCCTGTTTGAAAAGAACTGCTTGGTATCCAAATGGAATGAGAATGAAATGTGCCTAGCAGCCTTGTGACTATTGTGTTGTATAACAAGATAAAAAGTGCTTGGGATTTGTGGATTGAGCTTTTTTTCATTTGTCTTCCAGAGGTCAAAGTCTACTGCAAGCACTGACCGATACAATTCCCTGTGTAAGTCAGGCTGGACTGCCTGTGCCTCAGGTCCTAACAGCAGGGGAGTTTGTGCAAGAACACCTTGGTAGGCGTTTGTGTGGATTTCTCTGTGGTCCCTGTGACGATCCTAGGAAGCAGGAGGAGATCCAGAATTGTCTGAAAGCCGGGATTCTTTGAAATCCCAGAGAAGTAATAATGAGAGATGTGGCTGAGGCCAACCTGCTAGCCTGCCTCCCGTGCTGCTTCTTGTATGTGTCCAAGAAGCTGCCTCCAGTTTATACAATTGCACTCTAGTAAACAATTTTGCATGCAGATATGGGCAGCAGATGTTACTCATGCCTGCATGAACGCTTCAGTGTCTTTACAACAGGGATGATCCTCAGATTGAGTCCTGTGAAACAATGGATGTACCCACCAGAAGTCCCACTGGTTACAGACATTCTGTTACAGCTTGCTCAAAACACTTTGAAGGATGGTCACGCCATCCTCTTTTGGGCACTCGAGGGGATTGACTCACAAATATGAGCAAAATAAAATTAGATGGCTTAAGTGGCTGCAACCCCAGCTGTGTCCCCACTGCCCAATTCCCAGAAGGTCATCCCTGCAGCCAGGCTGGCTGTGGAAGGCAACTCCTGAGCTGCTGTAGTGACAGCCCATTCTTCAGGGTGTTAGTATTTGTCTGGCTCCTCAGTGAAAAAGTTCAGGAAGCTTAACCAGAATAAAAATGTGCACTTTTCCATCTGAAGAATTGTTTTTTAGTTTAATTTCTCAAATGGGCTCTGAGGAGCAGCAGCATTGCTGTGAGGGCAGGCCAGAGAGAGATGACCTTCCCTTTTGGGAGCAGCCGTTACGTCAGTTTTGCTGCCTCACAAAACGATGCCCTATGGTTATTTTTGGTGCTGGACTGCCTTAATTTTCTGGAGAGTGAATGAAGGATTAACATAGTGTGCTTATGGCATTTGGAAACTAAGCTTTTAGAAAAAAAAATCATAATTCAACATGTTCTGAGGTGGAAATGCTTAAATTGCTAGGGATGGGAAAGATGAGTGTCCATGGTATCCATTTCTACAATTCAGCTAGGGGTTAAATCCTTTTTTAATTTTTTGGATTTTGCTGCTTTTTGAGACCTCTAACCCAATGCCTACTATCCAGCTGCCTCTAGAGAGAGAAGTCTTTAAAGAGACCAGCTTTGTACCTATAAATAATGTACACAGCAGAGTGCAAAAATGGAGTCAAGGAGAAGCTCCTCCTTACCTGAACGTAACTGCAGCAGCTCTGTGAGAATAGATGTGGTCAGGCTGTGAGCAGCACTCGTACCCTGTCATCCATCTTGACTAAACTGCTTCTGAGAACTAATTCTGAGATTCCAACATTTGAATATCGACTGGTAAATCACAACTGCCTTGTGCTGAAACACATTAGATTCCAGTGGCCAAACGTGGCAAGGTTTTGAACAGCGTGGTTATAACCCTGCTTGGAACTGAAGGGCTGCTGGAGTGCTTTGTTAAGCTGGATGTGCTGGAATATGGAGAATTTCGCAAGTCTGAACCCCTGCTATAAATGAAAACACTGTAGCAAAAAAATGTAAATAAATGCCACACATACTTTGTATAACAGCCCTTCCCAATATCTATAAATATGGTAATTTTGGTGTTTCCCAATTTTGAGTTTTAAACAAGAGACAGATACATGAAATATTACAAAGCAAGCATTTTATTTTTTTCATGGATTAATTTTATAGTTTCACTTTTAACTTACCTGAAAACAGTTCATGGAAACTAAATGTAGTGTCTTAAAGAGGATTGCCTTTGAAAGGAAATAATTTGTTCTTAAAAAATCACTTCACTAGCTTCTCAGTTTAACTGCATTTTAATATGAACACAAAACTCATCCTGGGTCAGACTCTCCAGGAAAACTTTCTCATGATTCCCGTAGCAGTTGATTCATTCCTTGCTGCCTTAATTTTGCAGCTTTAAATGGCAGGTTCTCTGCAAAGCCATCCACTTCAAAGCATCATAAAGCAGAGCTTTGAATAAATTACTGAGTTAGAAATTACACTGGCTGTGCCCAGCTTTGTGCCTGGATGTGGGAATACTTGGCACTGGGTGTGGAATTCCAAGGAAAATTGCCTCTTTGCTAGCTTGCCACAGAGCAGTAAGAAGGAAAACTGCTGCAGATGAGCAGACACGGAAATCTCCAGTTTCCCTTTTCCAGAGAACACGTCCTGAAGAACTGCTGAATATTAATGCATGGTATAACTGTTGCAACGCTGGGCAAACACTGGGATTAACAGAATCTACAGCTTCTGGAGGGGATGTATCCCAGTGTGCCAGGAGGAGACACCAGGCCACGGGGCAGCACTGCCTGCTGGGACTGCTCTTACCTTTAAAATGCATCCCTGCAGATGCAATGTGGAATCAGTGGGAAGTGGGGAAGGCCCACCGTGGACACACCATGGTGTGGTGTGAGATGCCCACGCTTCATGTGCCAGGTGTGCTGCTGAAGGTGATGAGCCCCAGGCTCTGTTATTTTAGATTTTTAAATGTCTTTTGCAAGCTTTAGATAATATAATACTGATAATATGACACTTCTAAGCCGTGACATAGTTGCTTTGTCTTTCACAAAGACACAGCCTACTTCCCTCTGTATTCAGATTTTTGGTATGTGTATGTGGATCCGATTTGTCTATAATTGTTTGCTTTCTTCAGAGTCTTTTGAAGTTTAAATCTTCAAGGCAGCTCCCTATATTAAAAATAAATTCTTCCAAGCCACCAATAAAATGTCAGCTGTGATTAAAGCCCGACTCCTCATTTTAAGACTTGTCTCCTAAGCACTGTGAGGTCACTGAATGAGTCAGCGTTTGAAAGGACCAGGACCGTTATTGTTTGGGTAAAGCCCAAAGTTCATCATTGCTTGCTTAAATGGTTTCATCACGTTTTAAATTGCTTTGCATTGTGCTGAAAGAAACGTAAACTGCGGGAATGATTTGGCACAGAACTTGTGATATTTCAGGCACCTCAAATCTTGAAAAAACCCCTCTGTATTAATGTCGAAGTTGGTATTTCTGGTAAGGAAAAGCTTTACCTCCTGTGTAGTAAAGAGGAGGGTGAAGTGGGAAGCTGTGTTTGAGGCATAAACTTTCAACTGTGTTCTCTATAAAATAAAGCTTGGGAACTGTAAAATCTCCAGACAAGGGCTCTTGTACAGTGCCAAAGTCTGATAGGGCTTTCTAGACACATGAACTTTATTAATTCTATTTACTTTATTGAAATAGTCAAAAAATAGAACAGAGCATTAAGCTGCAAGGAAAAGCCTTGAGAAGCGAGTCAATACTATTTTGAACACTATCTGTGGAGCCCGTTTATATTTTTTGTGCACATTAATTGTAACAGTCTTTAATTACATGAAGACATTTTATTTTGTCACTTTTCCTCCCTGCTTGCTGCAGTGCACACTGTTGGGAGTATTTGGAGGCAATTAATCACACCAGAGGAGCAAATAACTTGGAGCAGGACTCTGCCTCTGTCTCCAGCCTGTGTCAGACGTGGGTCTTCCCAATCTCTCTGCCCTTTTCCTACATTCCTAATTAACTCCTGCCTCAGTTCCTCACTGCTCCATGCAACCCAAACCCCTTTGTCTCAGTGCTGTCTGGAGAATTGGGCCTTGGTGTTGAGGAGGGATCCAGGAGCAGCAGTTGAATGTCTTGCCTTCCTGCAGTGGAGGCTGGTCAGAGCAGAGGCTGTTCAGGTCATTTAGCTGCAACCAGCTCCCCGAACGTGCTCAAGTGGGGATAATCAGAGATTGAAATGCTATGAAATCTGTTGCGAATTCTGACAAGTTTCAAGAGTTCTCCTCCTTTCACTCTCGGGCTTCCCCAACAACCTTTGATTTTTTTGTTAAGCATGAGTTAAATCTCCGGTGCTTCTCTCGGAGGTGGACAGGTACATTTAGTGAGCCCACCTTTCCCGGGCCGGGTGGGTGCTGAGCACGCCCGGTGGCGGGTCCGTGCGGGGAGCGGCGGGTCCGCCCGGGCAGCTGCGGGTGGAGCCCTGGAGCCGGGCGAGCTCCGGCTGCCGCGGGAGCGCTGCAGCTCGGCCCGGCAGCGATTCGGGGCGCTGCTGCTGCTCCACGCTCTCCGTGGCTGCTGCTGGGAGCCCAGCCGCTCACGCTGTTCGCATTCCTGCCCAGACCCCCTCCGCGTGGCCCTGGCTGGGGCTGCTCCAACCCTCTTCGCCTGCCACGGGGCGCGGTTCACCCGATCCATGATGGTAAAACGCAGCTTTGCAGCATCCCGGGCCGCCCTCCTCCCGGTGACCCTGCGGTGAAACCCCCCCGGGGCCGCACGCCGCTCCCCGCCGGTTATGGAACACCCTAACGGCGAGGGCCGGGAACGGAGGAGGCTCCGCCGTGGCCGCTC
>VZTH01005088.1:20061-35250 GCA_013397815.1 Aleadryas rufinucha
GAGCCGCCGCCGGCCGGGCGGCAGCGCCGCAGAGGCGGTGGCCGGGCAGCGGCGCGGGGGGAGCCGATCCCGGGCAGGGCCGGAGCCCCCGCCGCGCTCCTGAGGGGCTCCCCGGCTCCAGCAATCCCTTTTCGGGGGGCTTGTGCGGGGTCAGAGCGAGTGCGTGGCCACCAGCCGGCCGGAGTGCCGCGTACATTTTTTTTTTTTTTTTTTCCCTTGAATTTTCCTTTTACATAACGAGGCGGGAGGGGGGAGGGGGCCTGGCAGCAGCAGAGCGGGGTCGGCAATGCCCCATGTGCAGCCTGGGCAGGCAGGGAGGGACCTGATCCGGCACACGCTAAAATAAGTTACCGAGCAAAAATAAGTTGAGTAGTCATTTCACTGTTTGCAGCGTGCCCAGCGTTTTAATATGTGCCTAGGCTGGCACCCCTCCCTTCCCGGCTCTGAAACGGTTTGTGAGCTTGCCAGATCCTCTTCACCTGTTCTTACCATCCTGGTTTTTTTCCTCTCCCCTAAATTTTGGTTGCTGCACCTCCGTGTCCAGGCCAAAGCCAGCTGTGCCAAATGTTGATTTGGAGAAAACTCAGGCAGCTGAGCTGTGAATACTTGAGAATTGGAAGTAGAAACTGCTGACACACTGACTTACTGAAATGGATTTTGTTCTTCATTTTATTCTTTCACTCCTCATCTGCAATGGTCTTATGACCACTCTTATTGTTTTGTTTCATTAACAAGTGGTGTCAGAAGTCTTGAGTCATACAAGGTCAGCTGTAACACACTGCTCTTGAGAGGGCTTCCTCTTCACGCTTTTCTGAAATACTTAATTTTAGAGGATCCCACCGTACTAGTTCTCTCTGGGGTGAAGCATTTATGGTTAATTTTCTTAACAACATATTTGAAAGTTATAGTGGAAGTTGTGGTGATTACAGATACTTGCATGTAGTAAAATCCTTTTTGATCCCCCTCGGCAAACTCAGTTGTGGAATTTCTGTAAAGATTCCTACAAGGATTCTTGTGTTCCCGACTTGCACAGAACTTGAGCTGTTACATCTGCCAGACATCTGAGGCTCCAGGATGTGAGGGTAACAATGATTTTTAGTTACAGCAGTTAATTTCAACAACATCAGCAACAACAAAAACATTCTTTTTCGAGCTGGAGTTTTGCCCGCTCCAGTTGTTGAGGGACTCCCTCTCTGTGCTGACTCCGTGCCACCGTGGCTGCAGATGGAGCCTTAGGTGGGTCAGTGGCTGTGGGGGATGTAAGGCTTTCCAGCCTCGGGAAAGAGGACGGATGAGTCAGAGGAGCAGCGGGTGCAGTAGGAGGGATCCCTCTGCTCCGTCCGCAGCTGGAGTGTATTTGTTGAGCAGGGCACAGTGTGCTCTCCCTGTCTCCCCGTGGGGCTCCAGGGCTTCTCTTGGGGCACTGTAGCCAGGGTCCTCGAAAGCAGCCGGCCTCTGGCCAGAGATATTTAAAAGAGAAAAAACAAAGAGGAAGTTAAGTTGGTTCAGTGTGGACTGTCCTGGGCTTCCAGCTCTGCTTGAATCGCACTCCCAATATTCCCTTCAGGAACCATA
This sequence comes from Aleadryas rufinucha, assembly GCA_013397815.1. Lineage (NCBI taxonomy): Eukaryota > Metazoa > Chordata > Aves > Passeriformes > Aleadryas > Aleadryas rufinucha. The sequence goes on from VZTH01005088.1 coordinate 21,637, forward strand.
AGGCCTAGAAGTGAACTTCAGAAGGAAAAAGGAAAGCTGAGTCTACAGCACAATCTCATGGTTTTATGAGTTGGAGCCCTCAGCAAGTACTTTATTTCTCGGGTCTCAAGCTCATACCAGCTCTCCTGGGGACTCTGAAATACTGATTTTTCAATGGGCAAGAGACAGTCCCTGGTGGCAGCAGAAGGGTGCTTGCAGGGATGCATTTCTTCTCAGTTTTGTCACCTTTTCAGTGCTAAAGAGCACGTGAAGGGAGGTGCTGGTTGCTATCTTGAAATGCAATGAGATGTGGTCACATTTTCTTCCCTCCATCTTCCAATTGGACTTGCATGTGTCCTTTTGGAAATCCTGCCTTTTTTTTCTCCCCCACCCCTTTACTGAGATGGCATTTGGAAGGAGGGTGGGAAGGAGGGCTGCTGGTGTTGCAGGCCCAGGAGCTGATGGAGATGGTAGGAGTTGTCTCTTGTTCACAGTGTGTATTCTGAACCTCCACAGATCTTGTCACAAAGGCAGTGGATCCCGCTGTCTTGAAGCATCCTGGGAATTAATTTTTTCCTCTCTGTGACCTGGAAATAGTAGCTGATGAAATAGCTCTCCAGCTTGCCAGTGATCTTCAGTACAGTATATTTTCCTGCCATAGTATCTGTATTTTCTTTTGCTTTGTTATGTTATCTGTATGTCACTCAGTTATGTGAGAGTCAGTCACGGCTGGGCCTTTCTGCTTAACCCTTCTCGCTGTGGCTTCCAGCAAATAAATTTATGCTGCTTTACCTCAGAGACTAGATATTTTCCTATTTTAAAATGTCTGCATGAGGAAACTGGATATGTTTGGGGCTGACTACAGCTTTCTGCAATGACAAGTCTAACATTTCACATTCTAATTCTTGCCTTTTGCTGTTTTTGGCTTCCCTCTAGGCTACGGAGAGCTAAATGGTAACGCAGGAGACCGAGAAGTGTCACTAAAGGGCCTGTGCTCTGATGAAGCCACCGCCCCAGGATCCAGGGTACCCAATGGCAGCCAGCAGCTCGTAGATTCTAACGTCACCCCAAAGCAGACTGTGAAGGCCGGTGCTTTGGGGAAAGCTGGAATCAAAACCAAGAACTTCATTCAGAAAAATAGCATGGACAAAAAGAATGAGAAGTCCTACGAAAACAAACACAGAGAAAACCAGTCCTCAGACAAGCCAGAGGGAGTGTCTATTCCAAACGGCGTGGTGACCAATAATTCCAGCTACATCACGAATGGCTACGTAGGCAAAGGGGCCGACAACGATGGCAGTGGCTCCGAGAGTGGATATACCACGCCTAAAAAACGGAAAGGCAGGCGCAACAGTGCCAAGGGTTGTGAGAATTTGAATCTAGTGCAGGACAAAATAATGCAGCAGGAGGTCAGCGCACCAACCTTGAAACAGGAACTTGAGAGTTTCAAGCCTGATTATACTGAACAAAAGGGGAACCGAATTGAAGCTACTAAGCCCGTTTGGAAATACGAGGCTGGGGCTGGTGGAGCAGGCCGGGGAAAGCCTGGGCTCGGGGATGTACCGCGGAAAAACTCTGATGCCAAACCTGGGATTAGCGGCAAGAAGTTTGATGACCGGCCCAAAGGGAAGCACGCATCATCGGCTACATCTAAAGAGGACTCATGGACCTTATTTAAACCACCCCCAGTTTTTCCAGTGGACAATAGCAGTGCTAAAATTGTTCCCAAAATTAGTTATGCAAGTAAAGTTAAAGAAAACCTCAACAAAGCAGCTCAAACCCCATCCACATCGTCCTCGTCATCTTCGTCATCTGCTGGGGAAACTCAGGCCCAGACATCAAGTCGACTGTCCCAAGTCCCCATGTCTGCTATGAAATCTGTCACCTCTGCCAGCTTCTCGAACGGGCCGATCCTCGCAGGGACCGACGGAGGTGTGTATTCCCCAGGGGCCCAGCCACTGCTCTCAACTGCTGCTAGTACTGTACCATCGACCTCCTCCGAGTCAGTGCCCCAGGAGATGAGTACAACTTCGACAGCCCTCGAACAAAAGAAATCTGGCCTTTTTATCTACCCTTCAAATATGCAAACTGTGCTCCTGGGGACAGCGCAAGTTGACTTCCCTTCGCAGACGAATCAGCAGAACCTGGGGGATATCTTCCAGAATCAGTGGGGTTTGTCTTTCATAAACGAGCCCAGTGCTGGACCCGAAACCGTTGTGGGGAAATCTGCGGATAATCAGTTAATGGAAGTGACATTTCAAGGGGAATATCCTGCCACTTTGGTTTCACAGTGTGCTGAAATCATTCCCTCAGGAACTGAACAACCTGTGTTTCCTAAGGCTTATGAGCTGGATAAACGGACTAGCCCTCAAATTCTTAGTGCTATTCTTAAGCCTGGGACTGCTGTTGAGGGTGGTGTCTTAGCTTTGGAGTCGCATCACACAGGTGACCTACAAAAGGCAGACACCGGTAGCCAAGGTGCTTTAGTGTTTCTTTCAAAAGACTATGAAGTAGAGAATCCTCTGGCCTCTCCTACGAACAATTTGCTAGCCTCCGCCAAAGAACAGAGGTACCAGAGAGGCCTAGAAAGGAAAGATAGCTGGGGTTCTTTTGACCTGAGGGCTGCTATTCTATATCACACTAAAGGTAATGGCTTAACTTGCTGCCTAAGGGCGTTCTCTTCTTTTGTTTTTTTTTTTTTCTTTTATTTTTATAAGTGCAGTATTCTAACGTGATATGTTCCTTCCAGCAATTCTAATTGTTTTAAAAATGACCTTTTTTTTTTTTTTTTGCTTGCAAATGGCAATAACGGTTTGGGGAAGTTACTCAAAGGGTTGTTTAATTAATGTTAAGAGGTATTTGTTTCCCTGTTCCCATGGACAAGCATGAGTGATGTTGATAGGGATGATACTTAGCAGGTCCTCCTAAGCATTGGAAGGAGTTAAATGTGTAGGTTCAGCTGCTCTGTTCCAGCTGTACCAGGTGATATTCTGTCGCTGCAAAGGCTTCATAGTCTGTACTCACACCTCTGCCACCAAAGTGTTGCAGCTTCTCCCCTGGGCAGATCAGACCATGAAATCGTGGCTTTGAAGGAAGAAAAAATTATTCCTACAGCTGTAGGTGTGATTTATTTTTTTAAGTGTGCCCCACACACACTTTTTCCCTGCCCTTGAGTATTATGGCAACAGCAAGACCAATCTTTTCTTATCAGCTCCTCTGTAAGCTGCAGATTGAATTCTCTCCTTGTCTTTGTGGGCCACATCTTTCAGATGATTTTATTGCTTTCATGGAGTCCTTTGTAGTCCAGCTCCCTTTTTCTCCTGTTTTTTTGAGATTGAAATGACTCAAACACGATACAGACACTTTAAAATGGGAACGAAGAGAGGGAAGCCTGTGGGGATGGCTTGCTTTCTGCTTTAGCCTCAGCCCCACAAGCTCTGAGGACTTGGGGCAGTTCTTGGCTTTTGGTGGTGGCTCAGTGTTAACAGGAGCCGGGTTGTGTGTTCCCTTTTGTCACAGTGTTATTTACTCACTCAACACAGGGGCAGTTCCTTTTTTTTGACCCCCTTCCCTCTCCCTGCACCCCTCTGCCCTGAAGGGAACAAGGTGATCATCCTTTTTTTTGTTTAGTATTTCACATGCATGTAGGGATGATGTCTTGCTCCCCTCTGCAGAGGGTTGGTACTTGGTTGGCTTTGGCAAATTTGCTGTTTTGACCCACTGCAAAGTTCTTGAATTACCACTTCACAAACTCTGTATAGCATAAACTCAGATGCCTTCCTGTAGTAATAACAAGCCCAGTCATTTAAAAATAATAACTCCAAATATTTTTTCCAGGTCATCTCCCTCTCAAGACGTTAACATTTCAAGCTCTAGTATTCTTGAGAACAGTGTTCATCAATTGATTTTATCTGGGTCCTCTCCCTTCTGCTCAGTTTATTCCAGCATTAAAGCAGGCTTTCTGTTCTCATTTTTTGTATCTGCTTGCAGCCTAAATCCCAGCTTCCCATCAGAAAATGGGAGTATCAGAAAGCATAACATGGAAGAAAATCCTCGGTGATCTTTTTCCTAATTTTGCAAATATTCCCTAGATTTCTGTCTGCCTCTCTGTTTTTGTCAGCCTGAACTTGTGGAAAAGCAGTTGTGCTGCCAGCAAGGCTCATCAGCTCTCCCATTCTCACTTGCTGTGAAAGGCAGAAACAATAGGAACAACAGGAAAATAAAGAACACTCCCATGCCATGTCCTCTCAAGGAGGTGTTAACTTCAAAGCCTGGCTGCATTGAGCTCTTCTGAACACACGAGTTAATTACATTTGTTGGCAAGAATGGCCGCTTAAAGCACCCGTTAAAATACTGCTCTCTGCTCTTCTTCTACATGTGAATGGTCTTGCTTTGAGCATCCAGAACAAGCGCCCTTATGATGGCCTGGGGATACCCGATCCTGCCCCAGCACTCATCTCTGCTAATTTCTTTTTCACGCTATGTATGTGCCATCTTCGAGGTGTTACTTAGGGGTAAAAGATGATGGATGTTTCTAATCAGCGTTGTCATTAATGCAGTGATGGGGTGATCCAAACAGCTTGGGTTTGTCTTTCTCCTATTTAGTGTTCAAAAACTGTTGATGCTTTACAAAGCAAGAGATCAGTCCGGGTCTTAGTACTTCTGTGATGGTGATGGGTGTTGCATTTCACCCTTGGGGTGAGTTGGGTGAAGGAATATTTGGAGAAATGGTGCCTCTTGTGCTCTTTTCGTGGCCGTGGTCCTGCAGCCAGAGCCCACCTGTGTGCTGTGAAATGCCCCAAAACCCGAACTGTGGGGTGTGTTTGTGGGACAGCAGTGCGGGGGTTAATTCCCACACTATTCTCTCCGTTTATCTTGGGCTGTTTTCCTGAGGTCCAACTCCAAGCCAGCCTGTTCCTCTGCAGTAGGAAAAGAACGATTTCACTCAGTTCCTTTTCACAAGCTGCCTTTTCCTCCTTGCTCGGGAGAGCGTGTGGGTTTGCCTGGGTCGGTGTTAGGGCATTCCGGGCAGCCGGGTCCTCAGACTGTTTGGTTTTGATTTTGAGAGTCGGGTGAACTTCTCCCTCTCAGATTGATCTGTTTGCTTTTGAGCAAAGTCTCGGTAGTTTGATCTTTGCATCTGCCCTGCCCTTGGGGTTATGAACACAAAGAGGAACGATCGCGGGACAAGGACAGGGGTGAGTGTGGGGCACTGTAGGGTCCTGGTGTGTCCCCTACCCTGGCTCCATGTGCAGTAGTTCAGTGTGAGGATGAAGCTCTGGGTGTTGCAGTCAAGAATGAGCTGTAGTGTGAGTTGTTGCAGTGCTTTGAACGTCACAACTGTGCACCCTTCTTTGCTCTGTTTGTGCCTGTAACTGTGGCCGGGTTGTGTGGATCCTCATTCTGGACTGTAAATTCCTCTGGGAAAGCCTCCAGCTTACTCAGTAGCTTTGTTCCAGCAAACCAGGCTTTCCTGTGTGTGGTTTGCCCAGCGACTGCACGGGACATTATAAACTGTAATTGCTTCACAGCTTCCCTGTGGAAAGATGGATGGAGAGGCAGCACCCAGAGAGGACTGGCTCTGGTACAGTGCTCCTGTGACTCACCACAGTGTTCCTGAGTGCTGCCAAGGCTGTGCTGTGCTGGGGTGTGAGGCTGAGTGGCTGCAGAGCACAGCGAGGTCCTGGTGGAGGATTCCTGTGGTTTTTTGCCTGTACCCTGGCTGCTTTTTCCCCAGAAGTCAGAGCACTGGGGACATTTAGGCAAGGATGATGATGCACCTTCTTGTTCTTCGTTTGGGAGCTTTTCCTATTGGCTTCCTTGTACCCCTGCTTCATGCCTTGCTTCTTTCTTAATTTTTCCTCTGTTTAAAGGGCAGAAAGACTCCCTTGATCATCTGATCTGCTTGAGTGTAAAACACGATCCTTCGATGTGGCTGCCTTCATTGACAGCCCGTGCCGCTCGGTGTTTGTGACGGTGCCTTGAAACACTCGCGGGTGACAGATCTGATTTACCAAGGGAGATCTGATTTAGCTCAGCACTGGTGGGCCTGCTCTGGATGTGCTTGGAGACAGGGATGGGCTTCACATGGGAGACTGGAAGGCCCAGGAAGGAGTGGTGCTCTCACTTCGAGTCATTGTCCCCTCTCTAGGTTAGAGCTGAATTTCTGCCTTGGTGTGGCATTGCCAAAATCCTTACCTTTTGAGGTAAAACTGATTCTTGCAGATATTTTGGTCCTTCAGATAAGGAGGTTGAGTGTATGTCAGCTTTACTTGCATTGAAACCAGCATCTTCTTACTGCTTTAGTCCTTTTAAAGACAGCTGGATGAAACACTTCAGATCAGAATAATTGTCAACGCTTTGGAGAATTTTGTCATGTTCAGGCAGTTGCAGCCTTCCAGGCCAGGCTGTCACTAACACTGAGCTCTAGATGGCAAGCTTTGTGGTGAGAAGCTCAATAATTTGCTTGTCCTGAGCTAAAAAGCAAATAATTGAGGCCTCCAGCTCAACTGCACTGCAGCGAAGACCACATGGGTGGAGGAGAGGGAGCTGCAGGGTTTCCCTTGTTCTTGCCCCTGAGTTTCAGCCTGTGCTGCTGCTTTGTTCCTTCTCAGCATCTCGGTGGCAGCAGCATCTCTGCTCGCGTGAAGAAGCAGGAGAGCAGCACGGAAAATAGAGCAAGGCAGCGTGGGCCAGCCAGGAGTGGCGTTCGCCAGAATGGTGAACTGGGTCAGAAGAAATAGCAGAGCTGTGAATTCAGCAATTTTCATCCTTTACATCAGGAGAGGGGGGAAATAAAAAAGCCTCGGTTTCCCATCCCCCCTTGGTGGGAAGGGGTTAGAGCTCGCTCTGTTGGTTATGGCCTTGTGGGGCCTGAGCTGTGGGGCAAAAGCTGATTTAATTCTCCTTCCAGTCCCTGCTCTTTCCAGTTGTCAGGATGAGTACAGTGTATGCTGTACAGCCATGAGTCTCCACAGCATGGAATACTTATTCTTTGCTTCATTTCCAGGGCAATCCCCATACTTAATCATTGTGTCCTGCAGATACAAACAGAAAAAATCAGATGAGAATGGTCTCTTCTTATTTCTTTAGTGTTGTATTTTAGGGACAATTTTGGGATTTATAAGGACAGTGAAATAGTAGCATGGCATTGTGCAGACACTTCTGTTAGCAGGGACTGCTTCTCTAGCAAGGAAAATGTGTGTAAAAGTGCCTGTCTTAGCAAGTTATTACAGAAACACTTCTTTCCCCTCCAAGGTTATGTACCAGTCCTGCTGTAAAGTTTATTGACCTATGAGGAATCCCAGCACAATTCACTGGAGTGTGCCTTAGTCTGTTCCTGACATCAAAGCTTTCCTCCAGTGACCCTTTGTTTCAGTGATAGTCCCTAGAAAAATGGTTTAGGTGGATGTGGCTGGGACTGTCTGCCCCAGGCAGTTCCTCAGCAAACCACGAGCCTGAGGGCTGTGGAGAGGCCAGCTAATTGTAAAAAATCCTGGAAAACGAGAGGTTGGAAGGGGCACAGGAGGTGACCTAGTTCTGCCCCTGGCTTGGAGCAGGGCTGGCTTTGATGCTGGATTGTGCAAGGGTTTGTTGATGGCATTTCCTCCAGCTGGGTTGGAGTCCACTTGAGAAGAAAGTGCTGTTTCCTGAGCCACGTGTCTGATTTTGGGAATGGTGGCTCCTGTTGGGCAGGTCTTTGGAAAGCAGCAGGACTGGGTTTGGGGGCAGTATCTGAGACAGGACTTGGGCTGATGATGACTCCTTTTCTCGTGCAGGGTGAGCATCTGTAGGAGTCCTTTGCTTAAACTCACTCTGGAAGCTTTATCTAGAGAAAAGAGGCTCAAGAAAAGAGCTCTTTGAGCCCAAGGAAGGAGGGTTGAAAGCAGGCTTGGGGCCTCTTGCATTCCCAGTTCTTGGGGGTTGTCTTTCCCTCTGCTTGGCTGGAGCTGCCTGTTCACCAGGTCAGTCTCCAAGTCACCCTGTGACAGTGGCCATGGCATTTGTCACAGCACCTTTTATCACTCATAGGTGACCACAGCCTGAAACTGGCAGGAAAACTCTACTGTATTACCAAGTAAAGCAGAATAAACCATACAATTCTATTTTAAGATTGAAGAAATCCCTTTTTCCCCTAGTTTTGTGTTGCAGTTAGCCTTATTTTTTTTCCCTTATGAAGTTGTTTCAGTTGGTCAGTGTGCTTAACCTGTGCTGTCCCCTGTCCCTGTGCTGCCAGGTGGAGAGGAGGACCTTGCTCTGCTGATGGCAGATGATATTTAGTAAGAGCTGTTATTGCATTTGTTTGCTGATGATCTTTGGCTCTGTAGCTTGCTCAGGCTGAGCATCTGCCAGCCAGTGTGTCCAGGTGTCTGGGATTTTCAGGACACTTTGCACCACCCTCCCTTTCTGGAGGAGGAGAAGGGAAATTGAAGTCTGAAAAGGTTGTCGGTTTGTTAGATTTTTTTGAAACAGAGCTTTGTCAACTTAGCAGTTTTTTGGTGTGTTCTTAACAGTGTCTCTGTTTGTATATCTGTATATCTGTCTTATTGTCAGATACACTTAATACAAAGAGTTCACATTCTTGTGATGTCCAGAGGAGTTAAAGCCAGATGAAGTGCACAAGACAGCATGGTGTGTGCATGGGGTTGGTGGTGCTTCAGCTCCACCTTGTATTTGATGCTCAAACGTTGCTCTAATGTGCAGGAAGCAACAACTCGAGAGTAGTTTTCTGTCCCCTGCCTTTGGGGAAAGCTGTTAAAATGGGAGATGTTCTTTAGCTATTAGGAAACGATGCATCAAACTGCGCTGAATGGAAAACTCGCTCCACGGGAGGTAATTTTAGTAGCTGGTTCATTTTACTTCAGGGGAATCTGCATCTGGCAGATGAGGGAGGCAGTCAGTCCCTCGCCAGCCTGCTTCCATCCCTGGGGTGTTAGAGGCTGGCTACTATTCCCAGAGCACTTAGGGCTCCTCAATAGAAGTGCAAAGTGTTGCTGTTACTATCCTGACGCAAAAATAACAGACCTCGTAAAATTTTGTCGGGGCCTTCCTTACAAAAGGCTTAATTGTGCAGGGAGGGCTGGCAATATTTATTTGCATGCAATTTCCTGCCCCAGGGAGCTGGAGATTGTAGCGGACAAAGGACAGATGAAGGGTTGGAGAAGGGAGGCGATTGATGGAGGTGACACTTGGCACACATCGTGCTGAGGCCATGGGTTTTGTAGGGCTTTTTCTTCTTCCTTTCCCATGCTGGTTAGTTTACTTACTGCCTTGTTTTGTGCCTTACTTCACATCCCATGTAGCCTGATAACCCCTTGCCATTCCCTTTTCCTAGCCCCTTCCAAGGTCCTGTCACCCTCTCTGGCAGAAAAGGCACTTGAAAGGTGGTTCTTGCAGGTTTTGTTCTGACTAAATACTCATTTTCTGTAATTTTGTCTATTGAACTTGGGCACAGGGTACAGTCAGTGTCTCCATAAATATTCTAGCTCACAAAATTCCAACTTGATAGCAGCTCAAAGTAGTTATTTTGAATTATTCTCTAAAGACGTGACTTACTTTGGGGGATATTTTAAAGGGAAGAGCCTTCTGTTTCTCAGTGTGAATGAAGAGAGCACTTAACTTTGCTGTTATTTCTTGGGTAAACAAAAGCATGTGCTTGTCCAGGGAGAACTGGGAAGGGTTTGTCTTCAGCCTTCAAATGTGTTGTAGAGGTAGATTGGGGGAAGAACTGCGAGCCAGGTGTGTGGAGCATCCCACCTTGCTCCAGGACAGTGTGTTGGCAGCAGCTCTGCAGAGATGTTCACACAGCAACCCTTGCCTGGTGCCTCAGCACGCACACGCTGTGAACCATGTGCAGCTCGCTGTGTCCAGCAGTTCTCATTTCACACACACTAAGCATCAACTTGTAAAAATTCATCTCTCCGGGCTCCTTGTTGAGGCTGCGATGTGCAAAGCAGCGTTGGAGTCAGAGTAGTAAAGCCTGAAGTTAGATTGTGATATGTAGGACTGGTGAATGGTGATGACATTTCTGATGCTCAGCTTGGCTCTCTGACCCTTAAGACCATGTTACAGCCATCCCTTTGCCTTTTATTGCTGGATTATTCATGTCAAATTTGTGTAGTCCTGTGGGCTGGGCTGGGGCTGTGCTGCTGGGTGGGATGGGGTTGGCTCTGTTTGAAAGCCTCAGCACAACTGCCACACTTGGAAAATTAAAGTGTGTTTGGAGTGGTCTCTAATGGCAGCATCAATCTGCATAATAACAGTGGTCTCCTTTTGCCTCCACAGAAATGGAAGCGGTTTGGAATTTGCAGAAGCAAGGTAAGGATGGTGGAAAGAATAAATGAACCAAATTGCTGTGTCTGTTGGGATGGGGGATGAGTGAGAGTGGATTGTCTCTGTCTGGAGATGCCTGGGTTCAGTTCTTCAGTGCCTGCGGTTTGTAGTCTGGATTTATCTGTTTCAGATCACTGAAAGTCAGGACAATAAGCTTTGCTATAATGGTGAGCTGCTTGGAGAGAAGCAGAGTCTCCAAAAGAGCGATAAACCCAGTGTCAAATTAGATTTAATGACTCTTCCCTATGTGTATACAAAATTGCTTTCTATTTCTGGTGTTGGGGGGTCACATCCAATAATAAGTTTTAAATTCTGGTGTATCCCCACAAGTCACCTGAGAAGAGGTTTTGTGTGGGAAGAGCCGTATGTGGAGCCCTGTGTGCTGCTGTGGGGAGCAGGCTCTGCTCTGGGGGAGCCAGCCTGGCCTTGGGGTGGCTTGGCAGGAGAGGGGCATCCAAAGGAAAATTCTGTTAACAGCCAAGTACCTTGTGTTTATTTTCAGCCACAGGGCCTGAAGATAGCTTGTCCAAAACTTAGAATTCTGCTCTCTTTCCAGATCCCAAAAGGATAATCACTTATGATGAAGCCATGGATCGCCCGGATCAATGAAGGTAGCAAGACAAGACTGCCTGTTATAACCTTTCTGCAGCATTTGTGCTGTTCCTGGGGGACAAAAAGGCTTTTATGCTCCTTCTAAATCTTCAGTGCAGCAGAGGAACCATAACTAGAATCACAGGATAATATATACAAATATATATATAGTTATTTAAAAATGGCAACTGAAAGTAATTAGACTTCTTAAGGAATCTGAAAATTTATTTCAACGAGACTACACACGTGATTATTTAATCTCCGGTACTGAATAGATTTTTTTTTTTCATTTTTTGTTTTGTTTTGTTTTTGTTTAAAGAGTGAATGCAAGTGATTAAGGAATACAGACTCAATTACAAGCCCGGTTTCAAAGTTCCTGCTGTCGTCTACAAGGGCAACAGCAACCCACTGGAGAGGCATTTCCACTTGACAAGGTTTCTGTTTCTTGTTCTGTGACTGTAGTGACACACTAATCACAGGGAAATCAGGATGATTCACCATCCTTCATCTCCCCTTTCCCTTCCACCTCCCCTGTTTGGTTTCTTTTTTTTTTTTTTCCTGATTTGTTTTCCATTGAATGCTGGAGAAACGCCTTGAAGTTTGCAGAGTTTCTTTTTTTTTCCAGAGAATTATAATCCGCATGTTTTGCCAGGAGTAAAGCAGCAATCCTATGCTGGTGATATTGTCTTAAAAGGATCATTCTGCTGAGGGAAAGATGGTAATACTGCAATTCTAGGATGCATGGTGAAGTCACACAGTTGACCTGGCTCCTGTTACACGTTGGACTATTGCAACTGAAGAGTTACTTCATTTTAAAAGACAAAATGGGAAAATAAGCAATCTGTTTAGGCATTTAATATGGGAAAAAAAACAACAAAAAAACCCACTGTTCCCACAGTTTAATGCCATTGTATTACTGGGAGCAAGAAAAAAAAAAAAGACAAAAAAAAGGTATCTTCTGCTTTCAACTGTAGGTGCTTCATATTTGCTCTGTCTGTCTCCTAACACTAAATGTGCTGGATTTTTTTCCCATTTTCATTGGAAAACTGAAGAGGAATTGAGTTCTGCTAACTTTCACCCTTCTTGAATTATTTTTTCTCTTAAAAAAATTTTCAAAATAACAAAAAAAGGAAAAAAGTTAAAAAAAAAAAAAAAGAAAAAAAAATGGGAATTTGAATCCTTTTCAATTTGTCCATAGAACGCCAATGGCTGGGCTTCCTGCCCCTTGGAAATGCTCTTTTATATTTTAATGCAGTCTGTGTATTTCCGGGCTCTGCTTCTAATTATCTCTTAATAAAAATATATTTTATTACAAAATAATTGAGGACTTAGGAATGAAAATAATAATTTAAAAAAATAATAAAAAAAAAATAATCCCAGGGAAAGGAAAGCTTCCTAGCAGTGGTAGGGAAGGCTGAGCAGAGTGCAGGCTCCAGCTGTGTAACCCCTCTGTCCCATTGCAGCTTGTGTAACGTGTCCAAATCATCTGGGGGTCGGGTAGTTTTATTGGTCAGGTAGTTTTTCCACTTTTTTTTAAAGGTGGAAAGTTCACAGGGTCCAGTGCAAGAGTGAGAAATGAATAAAACAGAAATGGGTTTATTGACCAGCCCCAGCTCCCCATGGAGCTCATCGTGGGTGTCTGTGGCCTAATCCTGGCCCCTGGGTATCCAGGTCAGCAGCAGTTGGTGACCCCTAAAATGAGACTGGACCCTCTGGGGCATTACAAGGAGTAGATAAACCCAAAACTGGGATACCCTTTGTGGTTAGATCTGTCCATCGAGCCATCGGGCCAGTGTCAGGTCACCAGAGGGTTCCACAGGGCTCCATCCTCGGCCCAGTTCTCTCCAACCTCTCATTAACAACCTGGATGCTGGACTCAAAGAGATACTGAGTGTGCTGACACACTGAACTGGGAGGAACTGGCCACTCCCTCCAGGGCAGAGAGGCCTCAGCAAAGTAGAGATGGGCAGTCACCAACTGTATGAAGTTTAACAGGGGTGAGTGTTGGATTCTGCACCTGGGATAGGCAGCCCTGGATAGACTGGGGAATGAGAGGCTGGAGAGAAGGACCATGGAAAGGGAGCTGGGGGTCCTGGTCCATGGCCAGCTGGATCTGAGTCAGCAGTGTCCTGGGGGGCACCAGGCCCAGCATCACCTGTTCTGCTCTGCTCTGCACTGGTGTAGCCTCACCTCGAGTCCTGGGGGCAGTTTTGGGCACCACAAAGTAAAAAAGACCCCTATTTAGAGAGCATCCAGAGGAGACCATGAGGATGGGGAAGGGTCTGGAGGGGAAGCCTTATGAGATCACTTGGTTTATTCAGCTGGAGAGGAGGAGACTGAGGGGAGACCTCATTATGGTCTTAAACATCCTCCCAAGGGGCAGCAGAGGGGCAGGTACCAATCTCTTCACTCTCATGACCTGTGGCAGGGAATGGCCTGAAGCTGAGTCGGGGAGAGTTAGGTTGGATAGCAGGAAGAGGTTCTTCCCCAGGAGGGTGGTTGAGCACTGGAACAGGCTCCCCAGGGAAGAGGTCACAGCACCAAACTTGTCTGAGTTCAAGAAGGGTTTGGACAATGCTTTCAGGCACAGGGTGGGATTCTTGGGGTGTCCTGGCAAGGGCCAGCAGTTGGACTCGATGATCCTGATGGGTCTCTTCCAACTCAAAGTATTCTATGATTCTATCGCTTTCTTTTCTTTTCTTTTTTTTTTTT
>VZTH01005088.1:35536-84365 GCA_013397815.1 Aleadryas rufinucha
AAAAAAAAAAAAAAAGAAAAAAAAATGGGAATTTGAATCCTTTTCAATTTGTCCATAGAACGCCAATGGCTGGGCTTCCTGCCCCTTGGAAATGCTCTTTTATATTTTAATGCAGTCTGTGTATTTCCGGGCTCTGCTTCTAATTATCTCTTAATAAAAATATATTTTATTACAAAATAATTGAGGACTTAGGAATGAAAATAATAATTTAAAAAAATAATAAAAAAAAAATAATCCCAGGGAAAGGAAAGCTTCCTAGCAGTGGTAGGGAAGGCTGAGCAGAGTGCAGGCTCCAGCTGTGTAACCCCTCTGTCCCATTGCAGCTTGTGTAACGTGTCCAAATCATCTGGGGGTCGGGTAGTTTTATTGGTCAGGTAGTTTTTCCACTTTTTTTTAAAGGTGGAAAGTTCACAGGGTCCAGTGCAAGAGTGAGAAATGAATAAAACAGAAATGGGTTTATTGACCAGCCCCAGCTCCCCATGGAGCTCATCGTGGGTGTCTGTGGCCTAATCCTGGCCCCTGGGTATCCAGGTCAGCAGCAGTTGGTGACCCCTAAAATGAGACTGGACCCTCTGGGGCATTACAAGGAGTAGATAAACCCAAAACTGGGATACCCTTTGTGGTTAGATCTGTCCATCGAGCCATCGGGCCAGTGTCAGGTCACCAGAGGGTTCCACAGGGCTCCATCCTCGGCCCAGTTCTCTCCAACCTCTCATTAACAACCTGGATGCTGGACTCAAAGAGATACTGAGTGTGCTGACACACTGAACTGGGAGGAACTGGCCACTCCCTCCAGGGCAGAGAGGCCTCAGCAAAGTAGAGATGGGCAGTCACCAACTGTATGAAGTTTAACAGGGGTGAGTGTTGGATTCTGCACCTGGGATAGGCAGCCCTGGATAGACTGGGGAATGAGAGGCTGGAGAGAAGGACCATGGAAAGGGAGCTGGGGGTCCTGGTCCATGGCCAGCTGGATCTGAGTCAGCAGTGTCCTGGGGGGCACCAGGCCCAGCATCACCTGTTCTGCTCTGCTCTGCACTGGTGTAGCCTCACCTCGAGTCCTGGGGGCAGTTTTGGGCACCACAAAGTAAAAAAGACCCCTATTTAGAGAGCATCCAGAGGAGACCATGAGGATGGGGAAGGGTCTGGAGGGGAAGCCTTATGAGATCACTTGGTTTATTCAGCTGGAGAGGAGGAGACTGAGGGGAGACCTCATTATGGTCTTAAACATCCTCCCAAGGGGCAGCAGAGGGGCAGGTACCAATCTCTTCACTCTCATGACCTGTGGCAGGGAATGGCCTGAAGCTGAGTCGGGGAGAGTTAGGTTGGATAGCAGGAAGAGGTTCTTCCCCAGGAGGGTGGTTGAGCACTGGAACAGGCTCCCCAGGGAAGAGGTCACAGCACCAAACTTGTCTGAGTTCAAGAAGGGTTTGGACAATGCTTTCAGGCACAGGGTGGGATTCTTGGGGTGTCCTGGCAAGGGCCAGCAGTTGGACTCGATGATCCTGATGGGTCTCTTCCAACTCAAAGTATTCTATGATTCTATCGCTTTCTTTTCTTTTCTTTTTTTTTTTTAATTAGGAGTATGTAGCATGTGGTTTTTTTAATTGTTTTTATACTTTGAATAAGATTGTTCCTGAATGAGACGCTTGAGTTCATGGTGGGACAATGAATTCTGTACCTTGTGTAAGACGCTCGCTTTTCTGCCACGCTTAAACATTTGACTATGGATTGCCTACTCCATTTGATGTATCCAAAGCTATATAGTATAATACTGAGTGTGATACTATATAGTCATCATGTATTGTATCAGTCCAGGTTCAGAAATGTGTGGTTGGCCAGTCGCAAATAGTTCTGTTTCACCTATAAACTGTACCACCTCGACAGGTGTGTGTAACTTTGAGATGTATAACATGTTTACAGATGTGCCCGACATCTAGTCCTCCCACTTTCCTATTTTTAATTCTGTTGAGTCTCCCAACTGCTTGCCAAAAGTCGGAATCGCCTCCAGCTCCGCTGCTGAAGAGCCCTGGGGCGTTCCTGAGCTTTAAAGTGTTGAACAAACTGGATGGTGGGGCTGGGAAAATGAAGGTGGAAGAAATGTTCTTTTTTCTTTTTTATTATTATTACTTTCGAGAAGTTGAAGTCTAATAGCAAAGTTTCCAGTTTGTTTTACTGGCTTTAAGGCTCTGCTGTGTATTTATTTGCCTTGTGTAGTCACTTGTCGCCTTAAGGGCTGGGTTCCATTAAAAAAAAAGAAAAAAAAAGACAAAAAAAAAAAGAGAAAACCACCCTGTTTTGCTTCCCTGGGGTCTGTGCTGTCCTGTACCCCTGCCCCAGGTCCGTGCTCGGGGCAATGCAGGAGTTGAGCAGCACTAACCCTGCGCCTCTAGAAAGGTCTGAGTCTTGCTGAATATTTGAGGACTCTGATCTTGGCCTAGTCCAGTCTGTCACCTAAATAGCAAAAGAAATGCTGAGAGAACCACGGTTCGAGCAGTGGCTTGGGCTGGATTTCCCCCGATGCTCATCCCTGTGGCTTTGCCTCGCCAGCGGGACCCATCCAGAAACACCCTCGGCAGCACCTTCTCTGCTGTATTTCTGACCATCCTCTGTTCAGATGTCTGTCTGTCTGTCTGTCTCCATGAGCTCCACGGCGTGTGCTCAGCGCTAAGCAGTTAGGAATTCCTCTCTCTGAGCTCCTGTAGCTCTGGCTCCCCAATATTTCTGGAATATAGACTATTGCCTAGAGCCAGGCAGGACCATGGAAGGAGCTTCCCTCGTGCTGTCGTGTAACTCGCCCTGTCGCTGTCTGCAGTCCTCCCCAAGTCCTCACACAATTCTTAACTGAGCACTTATTAAAAATATCTTAAGATTTAATCTGTTTTCTGATTATTTTTGTGTAAACTTATTAAAAAAAAAAAAACAAAAAAAAAGGAAAAAAAAAACCAAACTGAAATTGAGCTGTGACTAATTTAGCACATTGAAATAACGATAAGGTGTTACTGATAAGTCTCATGTTTTGTTTTGGTTTTTTGTTTGACTCAGAGTATTTAGTACTGTAGCATAAACCAAATACAGCCCGGGAAGGGGAGCAGCAGCCTCCTGTCCTGGGTCTGCACCCGAGGGTGTCTGTGGGGGCGAGGGGCCGGCGGTGCGTGTGCGAGCATCTGGCTTGTGAGGAGAGCGAGCGTGTATTTATTTGTGCCATTGTTTTCATTACACTGAGTAAAGAAAGTTTTAAAACAAAACCCCTTAAGTACGTGTAGTATCGGAAAGCGGCACTAAGGGTGAGATCATGACCTATTTTTTTATTAGCTATGAAGATACTAATTCAGGTTAAGGCTTCTCTCTCGTTTCTGTTCCCGTTGTGAGTCCCTTTCCTCTGGTTCCCTTTCCAAGCTGCCTGTTTATTGGAGGATTCCTGCACAGGCAGGGGCTGTCTCCTTTCTCCTCTGGTCATTCCCCACCTCTCCTCCTCTGTCAGCAGGTTCTTCTGGATGTCTCTTGTACAGGGTCTTGTGTAATAGAGCCTGGAGTGTGTAGTTCCAGCCAGATCCAGCTTGGGATCTGCTTGCTTTTCAGTGGATTGTGGAGAGTTCCTTGTGCTCCAAGAGGTGATTTATCAACTGCTCCATGACAGTGGTTTGGGGCCTTCAGTGTCTGCTCTCCCCCACTCCACCCATCTGGTGTATTGGCAAATCAATGGCTTTCAAGCTTTGCTTGGAGTTTGGTTTTGGTTTAAACCCACCTCGATCCTCTGTGAAACCTGTTAGAAATCTCCTGTCTCTGACCAGTGGGTAGCTCCAGGGCATGGATTCTGTCACTAACCCACTTCAAACCTTTCTGAGCTAGTAAATCCCACTTTTTGCCTTTCATAGCTGCTGTGAACTTCTTTGAAATGTGGAAAGAAACCCAATTCTCACTAGGTTGTGAGGCTGGTGGCTGGGAGCGGGTGATGGGTGAACCAGCCAGCTAAATGGAAAGGAAAATCACTTCCTGCTAGGAAAAAAAAGAGCTGGAAGTTGTCCTCCCAGTTGTGTGTGTAATTAGTGCTTTCACCTTCAAGAGAGCGTTACGGTAGCACCATAGCATCCCTTCCCAAGTGGCCAGTGGGTGACCTCAGGGACATCTGGGAGCGATGGCATTCCCAGCCAGAGCTGCTGGTAGGTTTCCTGTGTGTCCAGTTTTTGACCTTGATTCAGTAAATTGCTATGGTGTCCCAAGCTTTCAGGATTCTTACCCTCCCGTCCCTCGAAGACTTTTGTGTCCGTCCATCTGTCGTGATTTGTTTTCCTTTACAGAGGCTGTTTACAAGGGAGCTGGTTGAGGTCGGGAGGGGAGGGAACAAGGATTCACCCGCTTTAAAGCTGCTGCACGTTTTCACACCGGGCTGTAAGGCAGGAGAAGGGCTGGTGTGGTGAAGTAGCCAAGAAAGCCAGAGTAATTCTAGCTTTGGCCACCACCAGAGCGTTTTTCCGTGTGGGGAAAAAACCCTAGTGCACACAGCTGGGAAGCAGGAACCCGGGCTGGTGGGAAGGAGATCTCGATGTGCTGCCTTCCAGGGATTACAGAGCTTTAGAGGTTTGCCCAGTACATGTTACACCCCAGGGTCAGGCTGGCTCCTCTGTGCTGCCCGAGATCCTCTAAAGTGGCATTGCTCAGCAACAGGAGAGTGGGGCTGTGGATGTCGGGGGAGGTAAAAGCCCTGTGGTGGCCTCGTGTCCTGGGTATGAGCCCACTCCCTGTGCTGGGACTGGAGCAAGAGTCCTGCCTGTGCCCTCACCAGGGGATGCTGACCTGGATTTATCTTGACTGTTAATCAGAAAGCTTCGTATAACGTGTCCAGAGCTCTAAAGCCATTTTGTAAGATAGCAGTGTCCCTTTTCTACAGCCTTATTAATGAGTAGAGTATCTTGAAAAAGAAGAAAACAAACAAAAAAAAAGAATTGCTCATTTCTTTCTGTGGTATGAAACTTGTGTACTGCGAACTTCTGAACATTTAGCAAAACACAACTTACAGTTTTCTTAAAAAAACAAAAAAAAACCAACAAAAAAAACCCCCAACCTGTCTGCTTTCCATATGGTCTTTCCTCAGGTGCTAAATAAGGGTTCCAAAAATGGATACTGCTTTAGGAGTTTCTGCTTTATTCTTAAAATACATATTTTTTTGCTTAGGTGTTGTAAAGATATTTTAACAAGAATGTTTTTTTTAATGTAAATAAGATTGTGTCTTTAATTTTTGTTTTATCTCCTTTTTGTCCATATTGAATAGTCTAATTTTCATTTTTATCCTTTTGAGAAGGACCCTCTTATGCCCTTCCCCGAAGACATTTCATTAAGTGTTGCTGCATTTAAGAACGAATCTACAACTGTTCATTGTCTTGGATTAATGCTGATGCTGCTGCTATAAGTAACCCTGAAAATCAAGAATGTGTGATGCACTTTTGTTTTTCGTTTTTGTTGTTTTATTTTTTTCACATGACCGTGTAGTTCCTCTGCAGATAGTTGAACCCTCCTGTAACACAGCCACTAACTGGGGGAGTGTAGGAACTGGGGGAACTGGGGTGTAGGACAGGGGTGGACCTGATTTTGGTGCTGACCTATGGGAATTTCTATGCAAACGCAAGCAAAGGAGAACTCTTTAACTTGAGAGAACACTGTGCATTTTTATTTTTTATTATTATTCTCCTTTCTTTTTTTTTTCTTTTCCTCTCCTTCCTTTTCTCTAGCTGCTATTGGAAGGGTAGTGCAAATCCCTGAGGTTTTCAACTTCTCCTTCCTCCATGGCTGGTGGTGCGGGAAAGGTGCCTGAGTAACTTGTAAGGTAGAAAAACCTCAGTCAGCTCTTGTCTCGTCTCCGGTTTTAATATATTTGTTTTCTATTTGAATTTATCTATAGAAGGAAATTGCTCATCTCTACAAAAAGATCTTTTGAATGCTTTATCTCAATGTGAAGTTAACCAGCAGTATTAAGGATTGTGTGGCCTCCGTCCTGCCCTTATCCCAGTGCTGGGGACCCACCGGCTCCTTCTCCACCTGGGGAGTGCTCGGTCCCCAGGGTTGGATGTTTTCCAAGAAAAAAAGGCGAGGTGAAGCCATCCACCCAGCCAAAACCTGCCAGTGAAAGGCTTAGGGAGCAGTGGAGGGAGGTCTCACTGCATCAAGGTGCTGCCGTGAGGCATGGGCAGGTCCAGAACCTCTTCTCTTCGTGGGTCACACCTGCACCATGGTGGGGGAGGTGTACCTTGGAGGAGGAGTTTACTGGAGGGGAAAAAGGGAATTTACTTGACTATTTATAGCAGATCCTTTAGGAATATAAAGTACCTCTCTGCAAAGTGAGGGAAGAGTAAGGAAGGTCTAAAGTCGTGTAGGAAAAACACTTGGGGATTACAGCTGCCTGGAAAATAGTCTACAAATACATAGGCCAGAGCTCTCTGCCTGTTTAGTTAGTTTATTCAGCATCAATTTATTTCTTTATTGGCCAGCGTTTGCTCTTTTACACACCCAGGTGTGTGTGTGCATCTGACTCAATGTGCCTTGCATGTGTGCTTAGTGTTTCTGGAGAGAGGTGGTGGGGTGTGAGCTGGGGCCGTGGCCGGGAGGGCCACTCCCCACCCACAGACGAGGGTTCCTTCGTGTCCCAGTGACCCTTCGGATCGAAATGAGACCTGGACTCCAGCCTGAGTAGTGGCTGTCTTAGTTTGGGGATGATGTCCTGTGCAGTGGCACCTGTGACTTCGGAGGGGAGTGGGAGGGAGAGAAAGAAAAGCTGCTTTGCTCTTCTGCGGACAAAAATCAGCATTGCCATGGTGTTCCTGCAGAGCCAAAACAAGCCAAGGTCTGGAACCGGCTTTGCTGGAGTTGAGGCCCTGTGTGGCACCATGATCCCATTATCCAGGGGATTTATTCCCTGCCAGGTTGTGGTTCTTGTTTCTGTGGGGTTTACGAGGTTTTTTTTGTAAAGGAGAAGTCAACACGCCTTGCTTGAAGTTAGCGAAATCCAACGCTTGTGTTTGCAGTCAGTGACTCAGAACTCCAAGCTGTGCAATTCTGGGTTCTCCATCTCCCGCCCCAGCGTGTGATGATTCTGTCCGAGTCTTTCTGTACTTCTGCCACAGTAAATGTGAAAGCTTGCTTGCATTATTTGTTAGAAATGCATTTTGCACACTCGGGTTTCGCTGAAGCTCCGTGAAAAGGTTAGTTTGAAGCAGATGAATAAAGCTATGCACATGTTTTGAAAGTTTAATTTGTGTCTCATTACCAGAAGTGACTTATCTGCCCTCTTTTGCATTCCTGTGCTGTCATTGCCTCCATTCTCTTCACCATCTCGGAGGGTATGATGTAAGGTGACAGTTCTTTGCTGACAGCTGTAGCAGAAAACTGGCGCTTCTTGATTTTTTTAGTAGCCTTTCTCTCTCCTTTGCTTTCTCTGTATCTCTCTGTATAGCTATATAAATATATATATTATTTTTTTATTTTAAAGAGCCTACTTTAGTAATTGAATTGGAGGGAGTGGGGTCTGCTGGCTTGCGTTTCAGATACACTTTGTGCTGTCGGATGAACCAGTGCCCTTTTTGTCTCCGGGGAGAGTGTGGTGGTGGCACCCGCCGGTGTCCCCATGGGGATGGGGAGCCTCCACGCAAAGCAGCTTTGGGGAGGGGATGGAGACCAGTCCACTGCGCTGCAGGCCGGTGGCGTGGGCAAACTCGAGGCTTCTAATGACAAAATGAACCAAGAGGAATCCTACCGCTGTGTATTCCCACTGTGAGGCAGGAGGGACGGGGTTCCTCGCTATCCCACTGTGGGGCTGGAGTGGAGATGGGGTTCCCTCCAGCCTCGGGGGTGAGAGCTTTATTTTGGTTTTGTTTTCACGCATTGGGTGCGTTGGGTTGCAGGCACCACCTTTGGAAACATGTTGCTTAGCCCAGAGCCTGTGTGTGGGAGAGTTGGGATTTTGTGACGGGAGAAGGACCCTGACAGCTTTCTCCTCCTGTTCCCTTCGCCATGGCAGAAATTTGTACTAACTTGACAGCTTTTTTTCATACAGAACAGGGCTGCTTTTCTATCTACCATCACACGTGTACTTACACACCTTCAGCGGCTTCCCAGCCTCTGAAGGTCCTCAACTTGTTTACTGGGGGGACTGATACCCCTCTCTCCCCCTTCCCTGAATATTTCAGTGTTAAGGGCGGTGCAAAACACAACCGCGCTCTTCGACTGCGAGCTGGGGCTGGAGAGATCCCCGCAGGCAGAGCCGGGCGGGGTCTGTCTCCTCTCCTGCCCCCTTCCCCGTCGATAAGTTCTCATTTAGTTCCTGGTTTGTATTCAAATCGCTGCGAGGGGTTGTGCTCTACCTGCTCAGGAGCTGAATTACCTCTGACCTGCGGAGAGGGGCAGCCCCTCTTTGGTGTCGATGTTGTAGTGTGAGACCACACGGATCAGTAAAGGTAGTCTTTGTTTCCTTCTCCCCTCCCCGGTGATTTCCGATTAGGTTAATGCACTCTGTGTGCCCAGCTGGAAAAGTGTAGGCGTTTTCCCGGTGGTGAGAGGGTGGCTAGAGGAGTTTAGTGTAAAACCTGCTGTAGCTGTGTCTGGCGCAGCCCCTTGCGCTGGTGTGGGTGATGTCACGGACTGTAAGGATAGGTAATGTCCATGAGCTGTAATGGCATGATGTATCTTTACCAATGATGTCATACTTCACACTAAATGTTTTAAAAAAAGAAAAAAGGAAAAAAAAGAAAAAAAAAAAAAAAAAAAAACAAACAACAACCTTACCTGAAATTTTGTTTATTCTGCACCAAC
Organism: Aleadryas rufinucha; assembly: GCA_013397815.1. Taxonomy (NCBI): domain Eukaryota; kingdom Metazoa; phylum Chordata; class Aves; order Passeriformes; genus Aleadryas; species Aleadryas rufinucha. The sequence continues at coordinate 44,336 of VZTH01005088.1, forward strand.
AGGTCTTCAAAATTTATCCAAATTTTATTATTTTATCAGGAAAAAAAAAAAGAAATTTGTGTAGATCGAATACGTTAAGACAGACAATAAGTGATGTAAATTGTTGAATAAAAATTTTAAAGTTTGTGGGTGTCAGTGTGACTTTCTTTTTTGCGTTTTCGGGGAGCAGCCTGGGTTTAGATCCCAGAGGCCTGGCAGTGCTGGCCACAGAGCCCACGAGCTGTGTGTATGCAGGTGCCATGGCTCAGTGGGGCAGAGTCCAGGTGTCCTTTACCTTCTCAGGGGAAGGAGAGGGCAGGAAGGGAAAAAAACAAGGGTTTCTGTGCAACAGTGAGGGTCTGAACCTCCCTCAGTGTGAGCCCCACTGTGCTTCAGCCCAGCTTAAAATAAGCAGGAAAGAGTCTGGTCTCTGCTCCTGGGATGGGAATGTGCAACCTCAGTCCCAAACACACAACAGCAAACACACACCAAGCTGATTTATCTTTTTCTTTCAGTCACATTTATTGGCAATTGTGGCAGTCGGTACCGTTTTGGGAGTGTTGTTCCATAAGCAGTGGCAGTACAAGAGGGGGTGGTTATTTCGGGAGGGGAGTATTAGCACCAAGAGGGAGCTGGTGAGCTTTCGAAACCTTGCAGAGATGTACTGGGAAGTTGGGGAGCTACTGCTGGACACGCCTGAGGGATTGGATCTGGGAGGTCTGGGCGTGTGAACCCCACTCTCTCCAGTGCTTGTAGTCTCCACCATGGTGGTCAAACTCCAGGACGTACTGGTAGCCACGGTACCCGGGATACTGGTAGCACACCCAGCTGGAAGAAAAGGACAAAAAGGTAAGCAGGGGGGGGTCACAGGGTGTCCCCTTCCCGCCGTGGTGGCACAGAGATGGCAGCGGATTGTCCCTGCTGCTCCTGGTCCTTGGCCTGTCACTTACGCGCCGCACTGGATCTTCATGGAGCCCACTTCGTTGTTGGCCCAGCCCATGGCCTGCAGCGAGGGGTAGTCATCAGCAATCTCCCACTGGCGGCCGATGAAGTTGTCTTTCTCGAAAATGGTGATCTTGGATTCCTTGTGATTCTGTGGGGGAGAGCAGGGGCTGAGGAGGAGGTGGTGCTCCCTCCCCAGCGTGGGTGGGAACGGCAGGGCTGTCACTCCCTACGGCATCGCTCAGAGGGTTTCCTGGAGAGGGAGGTGTTCAGACCCTGGCTGCTTGGAGTTTTCTGGGTGGCTGGGAGGTGTCAGCTGTGCCACAGCTACTGTCTCAGGCTGGCTGTCCCCTAGCTCTGGTCATGTACGGCTTGCCCAGAAATTCCCTCAAGAGCTTTAAAAAACAGGACAGAAAGAGCAAATCCTGCTGGGACTGGGGGGGGAAGCGCTGAGCCTGCCCCTGGCGTAGCTGTGTTTTCCCTTCCTAACCTCACTGCCATGGCCTGGGACATTTTAACGGGCTCAGAGCCCCGTGGGACACTCACAGCGGAGCAGACGGGGCGGAAGGACATCAGGCGCTCGATGTGGTAGGCGTTGCTGCCGCTCCAGGCGTCCCAGCGCGGGTACTCTCCCCTCTCCAGGATGAACTGCTGCCCGCAGAAGCCGGTGTGCTCGTAACCGACCCAGCTGCAAAAACAGAGCGAGGGCTGCCAGGGCTTCCTGCGGCAGCTCAGGGGCTCCTGCTCGGAGCTGGCACAGGGGCAGGATGTAGGTGCAAGGAGGAGGTTGAGGTCTGGCCTCTGCCCACAGGTTGGGAGGAGAGGAAGCGGTGCTGGATGTGGGCAGAGAACCCGGGGAGTGTGAAACTGCATCTGGTGCTGGGGAGGCACACACACGGCATCCCTGGCTGCAGTGGGAGATGGGGAGATCCTGGGGCCCATCCTGCACAGGTGGCTCTTCTCCTGGCTGCTCTGTCATTATCTATGCAGACCAGCATCGCTTCAGGATGCCCCAGCTGCCCTTCTCTCCCAAAGGCCTCATTTCTCACTTGTTTCCCAATTACAACCTGACACTGCTGGAAAGACCTGAATTCCTGATGCCCAAAGCAGGCAGAGTCCATCTGGCTCTGGGCAGAGAGCAGGGACCTATGGCCTTTCCCCTTTCTGCATCCCCCTCTTCACTGAAAGCAAACAAGGAGAGGTGAGTGCGATGCCTCCACCCTGCAGGACACATTTTGCAAGCCCTGGTGCTGCCCTCACAGCACCTGCCTGTCCCCAGGGTGGGGACGTCCCCTTAAGGAGACTGGGGACAGAGTCACAGGCAGAGAAGGGAGACAGAGCCTGGGCTGGGGGTTGGAAGGTGAGTGGCACAGGCTATGCAGTGCATGGATCCCCTGCTGATGGGTTACAAGGAGTCCAGAGGGGCTGAGCTGGGGGGTCAAGGGTTTCTTGCCACTGACCCAAACTGAGCCCCAAAGCCATGTCCTGCAGCCAGCCCCGCTCTGTGCAAGGTGAACAGCCTGATTAGGAACACGTCAACTGGAGCAGGGAGCTGATTACGGCGTGAGCACGCACGCTGCTGTAATCCCATTAGCATTACACGTCCTAAAGATAGCAGCACAAATCTATCTCGTCTGCTCCCCGCCCCGGTGGGATGCGCACCACAGGGACCGCTCCCGACACACGGCCTCTCTGAGCTGCTCGGGAGGTGCCCTGCCTGTGCCAGGGAAAATTCCCGTGCGCAGGGAGAAGCCCGGCTCTGCTCCCTACCCCTCTCAGGGCTGGAGAAGCTGCAGGAAGGTTCTGCCCTGGTCTGGGAAGCTGTGCAGTGCAGGGAAACCCAGGGCAGAGCATGGCTGGGCCCTGGGGTGAGGGGTGGTTCTCTAGGGCAGGTGCTTTGTGGGGTTACACAGGCAGAATGGGGACCAGGCTGAGCTCAAGAGCCACTCATTGAGCACTGACCCTCGCTGCACCCTTGGGCAGCTCTGAACTTGACTGTTCCAACACTGCAGGAGGCAGTTTTGGGTGATGCCAAAGGTGTTGCCACTGTCCTCTGGCCCTCTCTCTGAATCAATGCTGCCCAGAGCTGACTTCTCTACCCTGGCAGGGTGGGACCCCCCATGCCTGGCTTCTCTTGGCTGTGGTGCTTGGCTCCAGCCAAGCAGAGCGGGGACAGCTGGTCCCACTCCACGCTTGGGCACCCCTGTCCCAGCCAGCCCGCCTGGGAAAGCACCCCCTCCACTGGCAGCTGGGTACTCACGCGCCACATTCCACCTTCAGGGAGCGGATGTTGTCGAAGCCACATTCCATGATGTTTGGACAGGCCGAAGTGAACTCCATCCTCTTGCCCTGGAAGTTTTCTTGGTCGTACACGGTGATCTGGAACGGAGAGCGAGCTGCCGAGTTGGAAACTGCCCAGCAGTGGCCCCAGGCAATTCAGCGCCTCTTGGAGACGGAGGGTGGCTCCGTCAGGGAGAGAGCCAGCGAAGGCTGCACCGGGCACCCCTCTGGGCTGGGACACAGCCCCGCACACCTCCGCGTCCCTGCACTGCTGGCCCCGCGACGCCCTGCCTTGGTGTCGGGGCAGCCGCAGGCTGGCCCCCGCTCCGCTCTCCTGCTCACCCCTGCGGAGATCAGTTCCCGGGGCAGCGGTGCCGTCCGGAGAGAGGAGCGGAGCCGTTCTGGGACGGGCGGGTGGCAGGGCTGTGGCTGGCGGTTCTCCCGGCCTCTGCTCCGAACGCTCTAGGGCAAAGAGGATTAACGGGGGAAAGGGCGAGGGGCACCTCCCCGGGGGGCTGCGGCTGACGCTCTCCTCTCCCGCGACAGCTCCAGGCTTCGACGGGATACTCCTCACTTGTGCACGTGTTTCTCCTCTCCCTCTCGGCTCCCTCCTCCACCTGTGGCCCTGGGGCTTTTGCCAGACCCCTTGGGGCTGCTCCCCACCTTGCTCCACAGTGCCCACTGCTCCTGCTCACCCTGTCTGCATGGACAGGGAAGGGCGAACAACAGCCGGTGGCTTTTGGGGACTCTGTAACTGCCTGTCACGGGATGCCTGGTAAGAGCAGGGCACAGCTGGCCCGGGATGCTGTGAAGAGCCTTATGAAAAACACCCAGGAGATACTTGAGCAGGCAGGAGGCACATTCCCATGGGCAGAGGACCGGGGTGCCTGTTTCCTGTGCTTGTCCCTGCCACACTGCCTGCTGTGCAGCTTTCCTGGCCCCGGAGGATGAGCTTTGCCCTTCTCCCTGTTCCCTACCTGCACACAGGGAAAGGCGAAATACAGGGGATGCGAGGACGTACCTTCCACGGGCCCATGGGAACAGGCAGAGGGTTTGTCTGAGCCATCTTTGCTGCTGGATCGGTGTCTGGAGAAAGAAGGAAAAGCCATTTTTACTGCAGCACGTTCCTGTGCATCCCCGCTGCCCGCTCGCGAGGCTGGGGGACGGCTCTGTGCCTGCCACCCACGGCGCCCATTCAAGGACAGCTGTCCCACTGCTGGGGACAAGCCACACCAGTTGCAGCAAGACCCTCTTGCCAGCCCCAGGATGGGGAAGGGGGCACAGTAGGGGGCTGTGGGACACATCCAAAGCAGGGTGCTCCCTTCTCACCGCTGCAGTGCCCCTTCCCTCCTCCCTGCCATGGCACGGAGCCTGCGTGCCCACCAGGGCACAGTGCCCAATCCCCCTTTCTCCTTCTCCGAGGCCACACCACCGCTAGGAAAAGCACCCCTTGAGCCAGAGCAGGGCGCTACGGTGGGCACGGGCTGCCCTGTGCCTGGCAGTGTCCAACAGACCCGCCTGCTCCCCTCTCCCTGCCCGGTGTCCCTTGGGAGGCACGGTGGGCTCCCAGGGACAGCCCTGGCTAATGGTGGGAGATGCCAACCGGCGTGCCGTGCTGGTGGGTGCCAGGAGTGGGGTGCCCTGCTGTAGAGGGGCTCTCAGCCCCCCTGGCTGCCAGCGGGGACATGTGAGCCTGTCTTATGCCATGGGAAACAGCGACAGTCCCTCTGGGTGTCTTTTGCCACCAGGCAGGAGGAAGGGTGTCTGCCCGGCCGGCTGGCAGCAGAGGGGTGAGGTGGGAGAGGTGCGCATCGGTCCAGGACTCACCTAGCTCAGGCGGTTACTGCTGCTTCGCCCATGTAATGTTTGCCTACTTCAGCGGCTCAGCTTTTATAGGGTACTGCTGGCCGGGAACCGGTGCCAGCGTTTGCAGAGCCGTCAGCACAATGCTTGCTCTGGCATTGTCCTGCTGATCCCCGGAGATTTCAGCTGCTCATCCCCATGGTCTGAGCCACATTCTTAGGGAAAAAGAAAAAAAATTTGATAATAAAAAAAAAAAAATAATCAGGGCGGCTGTTTGCACAGATAATCTTGGGCACAAATGACTCAACGATTTGACCGCGCTGGCATTTTCCAGGGGCAATGCACCGCGCCGTCACGGGGTGAGCCTGGGGGCTGGCCTGGCCCTGGCGCCAGTTGGCACCGTGGGGACGGCGGGGACACCTCCCCATGAGACCCTGCGGGCGGTGGGCTCGGCGGGGTGTCTACCAGGCACTGTCACTTCGCTTGGCCAGCCAAGGCGTGTTCCCTGCCACCGTGTTGGCGCGGACACCCTCCTCCCATCACGGGCGAGGGACGCTGGAGGTGAGAACTGGCGCGGCCCTGGCAGACGCGTCCCCACGGCCACGCCGAGCCCCGACGCTCCGCACAGCACTGCCATCACCACAACCCCACACTCAGGACGCCTGCCGCGGCCTTGGGGAGGCCTCGGCCCTGCGGTGACCGCAGCCACCAGCCCCACAGCCCCCTTCTCATGCGGGGCTCCCGTGGGGCGGGCACTGCAGGCCCCGGGGCACCATGGCGGGCACAGCCCGGGCCGTCGGGGGTCACGAGGCGAGCGTGGCGGCGCGGGCTGCTGCCTCAGCGCATGGCTGCCGGCACAATGCTCGCCCGCGTCTGACTGCCCCTTTTGTCTCCCCGCTGGGCAGCCGCGGCCGCACAAAACAAAGCGCCCCGTCAGCGCTGCCTGCGGCATGGCCTGGCGCCCGGCCCGGGGGACCCTGCGGGGACGCGCGGCGGGGTGGCACCCGACCAGACGGGCCTCGTGGGGCTCAGCGGGGTCCTGGGGGACCCCTGCTGCGGGCAGGGCACTGCCCTGACGGGGGAAGCTGGGGTTTGCGGGGGTCCTGCCCCTCGCTGGCTGCTGCGGGATGGGGATAGGGGTGGGATCGGTGTCACTGGGGGGGATCGCTGTGACACAGAGCCGTGGGGCTGCCCCCCCAAGGCCTGGCGCGCCAGCTGACTGTACCACCACATCCCAGCAAATCTGGGTCAGGGAATGGGAAGGGCAGGACCACCTGGCCTCTGCAGGGATGCCAAAATGGGGGGCTGGTGGTGGGATGTTCTGGCGAAACGTCCCCAGTACCCTCCCTGTGCACCCGCTGTGGGCATCCTGGCTGAGGGGAGAGGTCAGCTTGGAGCTCGCCCTCCAGCTCGCTCCAGCCCCTCGGACATGCCCTGGTCACGGCTCCGGCCACCCCAGAGTGCGGAGGCTTTGCCAGGAGCCTGGTGCCACTAGAGGGAGAGCTCAGCCCGAGCAGGATGGGACACCATCGGCGCATGCGGGTGTACGGCGGGTGGGTGGCACTGCACACCCCTCTGCACCCCACACAGGCACCTGCCTCCCCCTGCCACGGGAAAACTGTCTCTGGCTGAAAACCACCCCAGAGCAAAGCCTGGAGCTGGCAGCCACCCCAAGCCAGGGGCATGGTGGAGGGAAAGCACCCCCTGCACAGCCCACACCGGGCATGGCCAGGGATGGGTCACTCTCAGCAGAGAACAGGACCCCAGTATGGCTCAGGCTCCTGCGATCCCCCCAACCCCTCACCCTGCTCACAGTGCTGGTGGGGCAGGTGTCCCCTCCACAAGGACCTGGGGGCACAGTGGTGAGTGCCTGAGGAGCCAGTGATGCTGGCGGGTCCACAGGTTGTCCGGAACGACTGGTTTTTCTAGATCCAAGAGACTATAAAAATGCAGTGACCTATTTAGGGAACCCCGCGGTGCTGCAAAACAGATGCTTCCCCTCCCAGCCCGGCTCTGGGCCCTTGCCTTGGCCAGCCATCCGCGCCTGCCAGGGGCACACAAAATGCCACTGGCACCGGAGATCTGTCCTGCTTCTCCATAGAAAACCCTGGGCAACACAGAGACTTTCCTTGGATGTGGGATTTGCTGGTGCCTGGGGAACCCCCTGCCAGGGAGAGCTGCTCAGGGCAACCCAACCTGTTTCTGGCAAAGCCAGACGGGATCATGTGGATGGGAACAGCTGGTCAGCTTGCTGGAAAACACGGGGTGTTTAGCCCTGGGGATGTGGCAGGAGAGTGGCCCCAGTGGGTGGCTGCTGGTGGCAGAGATGTGTGACAACCAGGGACCCCGTGCTGTCCCACAGCTCGGCAGTTCCAACCGGCACCAGCCCATCGCCACCTGCCCAGCATGATAAGGCAGCAGGAGCTGCCACAGGCTGTAACTGGCTGTTCAGCCCACTGTGCCAGGGAGCAGGGCAGAGGTACAGCCACACAATGTGTGTCCTTGCCACCGCAGCTGAAAAACCCTCCTGAAAGCTCAGACAGGCTCTGCCGCCCTTCCAGATCACTCGACCCCATCCCCGCTCTCCGGATGGCTGCGGCTCCCTGCGCTTGGTGCCACGTGCCTGGGACAAAGGACAGTGTGACAAAAGCAGGCGGCTGCGCTCACTGCCGCCGTCCTCCGCCCCTGCAAGGCGTCCTCCACCACTGCATCCCTCGGGCCAGGGCCCAGCACAGGGCTCCTTGCTCAGCTGCCAGCTTGCTCTGCCGTGCCCCATGCGTCCTGCTCTGCTGCTGCTGTGGGACCACGTCCTGGGCACAGGCTGTGGGCTGAAAATCACAGCCAGCTTTACCACTGCGAGGGAGCAGGGCTTGTGACACCCAGACAGGTGCGTCCCAAGAGTGGCTCACAGCCTGATGGTAGGAGAGCCAGGACCACACGACTCAGCCAGTGATGGTAGGATGGCAGCAGGGGTTTGGAGTGAGTCCCCTGGGGTACCTTGGGACAGGGCACTGTCCCTGTCATCTCTCTATCCATCCTGAGCTTGCCATAAGAGATCGAGCACTGCCTGAAAAGTGCTTTTGGAAAGAGCTTGTGGATGCCTCTCTCTGGGGTCCCTGTTCCCAAAGCCCCACTCCAGCTTCCCTGGGCCCAGTTGCTCCCATGCCTGATAGGAAGGGAGGTTGTCCCAGCACTGACATGGCAGGGCTTATCCTGAAACCATCTGTCCCAGGATTCTCGCTGTGTGACCAACCCCGGTGTGACGTCCCAAAGCCGGACACCAGTGGAAGGGGTGTAACAAAGACTGTGCTGCTCTCGCTGCTGGGTGTGCTGGGAGATGCTCATTGTTAACCACGGGCTGTCTCCTGGACAGAGCAGCAGGGCATTGTCCTCACAGTCAGTCCCTGCAGGCTGACAGCCCTCGCTGGGGACAGGTGCTGCGGGAGGAGCTGCAGAACGGCTCCGCAGGCAGCTCTGCCATGGCCGGCTTTGTATTCCCCACTGGTCACCCTGCTCCGGCCGGCAGCCTGGAACCTTCCCTATCTGGATCCAGTGCTGTTCCTAATGGGATTCTTCCGAAAAGGAGAACCCCAGGAGTGCGTGTGTGCATTGTGCGATGCACGGGGCTGCGTGTGCACCAGTGCGAGAGCACAACACGTGAGTGTGCGTGAGGATCGGGGTGTGTGTGCATGCGGGGAGTGCCGGATGGACGGTGTGTCACCGTGTCACACCGGGGTGTGCGGGGGGGTGCGGGGTCACCCCGGTCCGTGGGTGTGCGGAGAGGGGTTGCGCCGATCCCAGGTGCGCACCGGGCTGCGGGCGCCGGTCCGTACGGTGGTTATATCCGGGTTGCGGGGCGCAGCGGGGCTCCCCGGTGGGCAGGGCCGCCGCTCCGCTCCGCTCCGCTCCGNCCCGTGCCTGCGCCCCGGCGGCGTTGCACAACCGCTGTAGGTAGGTGGGTGGGTGCGTGCGGATCCCCCCGGTGCCGCCCCCCGGTTGCGGAGTGTGGGTGTGCGCATGGCCCGCTCTTGTCTTGCAGCGCCTGTGCAGCCCCCGGTGTCACGCGTGTGCGTGTTTGCATGTGTGTGTCACCTTGTGCAGGGTGTGTTTCTGTGTGCCGTGTCCCTGTGTGTCCCCGTGTCCCCCCTGCAGGGTGCCCTATGTCAGGTGCTCCGTGTTGGGTACCCCAGTACCCGCTGCAGGGCTCCCCAGGGCCAGCCCTGCTTCCAGGGAGAACCCGCTGGCCTGGGCCTTTCCCACACCACCAGGGAATTGCATCCAAAGCCATTAGCCTGGCTTGCCGCTAGCCACATCGCTGCTGGGGCCGGTGCCACTGGCACCTGAGGCACCTTTTTGGAGTGACAGGGGTGGGTGGCACTCAGCAAGCTGCTGTGCTGGGGGTGGTGGGGGCTCTCAGGGCTGTGGCTACCCCAGCGCCTGTTAATTTTCCCAGAGAGGAATATATGGATCATCGGGTGAGGGCTGGGACGCGCGTCCCTAAATCGTGTGGTTTCCAGCCAGCCTGTGAGATGCAAATTGTCTGGTCAGCCAGTGCCAGAGCTAAACTTAGGGCAATTACAGGAAAGTGTGGGCACATGGCAGTGTGTTCCTACACCCCAAGGCTGGCCCTGGCACTCCAGAACTGGGGGACCCCCGCCCACTGCCCCATCCCAGTCGGAAGCTGAGCATTCCCACTGCACCTGCATCAGCCCTGGACTTTGCCCACTGACGAGCTGGGGCTCGGCCCTTCACCTTTGCCGTGGGCTGGGCCGTGCAGGGCGTCAGGCTGTGAATTTGGGGCCGGAAAAGGGTAATGAGGGAGGTCTGTGCCCTGTGCTGAGGGGGCTGCAACTTACCTGCCCCCCCTAGCTGGTCATGGAGCCATCTCCCACCTGGCAGCCCAGCTGGGATCCTGCCCCACTACCTCTGGGTTTACCCTGTAAGACCTCTCAAGCTGTGTCATTTCCTGGCTTTAGGGCGAGGCAGATGCTTGCACCCCTTGCACCCTCCTGGCCCAGGGTGACCCCTCACAAGCAGTCTGGGTCCCCTTTGCTGTTGGACATGGGGTTCCTGTAGCAGGAGGGCCTGAAATCCTACTCAGGGGACAGCCTGTTGGCACATCCCGGCTGTGACTCAGGTAGATCCGGGATTGTTTTCCTCTTGACATTCCAGCATTGTCCGTAAGGCAAGGCACTACAGAGGGATTTGGAAACCCCCTAAATTTCCTTGTTCTGTGGAAAACTTGTGTCCAGCAAGGAGCCATCATGCAGGTCAGCTCCCATTTGCCCTGCGTGGGAGCTGGCCTGGCTGCTCGGAATTCCTGCCAGCAGCTCCCGCTCCCTGGCACAGCGTCATCCCTTCCTGGCTGGGCACAGCCAGGGCAAGGGGTACCCCAACACGGTGTGCCCAAGCAGGGGACAGCCACCAGCTCCTGTGCCAAAGCCGTGTGGGAGCACAGCCCTACTGCTGGCATCAGGGAGCAGAGCAGGGAGGGCAGGCGACCGTGAAACTTGCCGTGCAGGTCCCTGCGCGGGAGCGTGTCGGACGAGATTGCGTCTCGAGGAGGGAAGGAGTGGCTGGGAGTTTCAGTGAACGCCTTTCTCCCTGCCTGGAACTCCCCGGCGCCCTGGCAGGGACACAGGGGCTCATGGCTGTGGTTGGGGGGGACTTGGGGGAAGGTGCATCCGCCTCCTGCTTGGGTGGCTCAGGGAGGACTTTTGGCTTGGGGAGCATCGAGATGCGTCTCTCTTTCTGCCGTCTGGCCCTTCCAAGGTGACATCCTCATCTTTTGCCAGCCCAGTGTCACAGCAGCATCCTCGCGTGCGATCCCAAAGCGCAGCTGGCGCCGGCGGGCGCCTCTCCCTTCCCTGTCACGGCTCATGCACGCCGCTGCCCCGAACATGCCTGGCCAAGGGGAGTCCCAGAGCGAGCCCGGGCTGAGTCAGGGAAGGCGCGTTGGGGCTGAATCAGGAGCGAGGAGATGCTCGGCAGCCGCCTCCTGCTCGCGGCATCGGGCTGCACCCATCCGTGGCGGGAGCCTTCTTGGGGAAAAGGGAGCAAACCACAATGACATTCCACACGGGCTGGGGACACCAGTGCAGAGGGGATGCTGCGGTCCTTTCCCCAGCCCACTAAAGTCCTGTCTCCCTGCCCCACTGCTGCCTATTGTGGCGCTGAGTGGGGCACACGTGGCTGCGGCGGTGGCCGCCAGCGCTGCCTGATTAGCGATGCGGCTGGGAACGCTGTTCCCCCTTTTTGTTGAGCGTACAAAGGCTGGGAGGCAGCCTGTGTGCCGGGGGAGAAACCACCGAGGACAAAGAGCGCGCTGGCCGCCTGTCTCCCGGCGCCATGGCTCTAACCAGCACCTGCCTGGTGAGTGGCTCTGCTCCCAAGGGACCCCCGGGAAGGGTCCCAACAGTCCCCTCCGTGCCATGGGGTGAGCACTGGGTTTTCCCAGGGGTGCAGCCCTTTCTGCAGCTTCAGGGATGCCCAGGCAGCTGTGGTACCAATGGCACTTGTCACACAGAGGGGACAGGAGCAGGTGCAGGTGGTTCCCTCCCTGCCATTGTCTGTGCTGAGGCCCTGGCACAGGGGAGCAGCCCCCAGGACGGCACAGCCAGGGGGCCCTTTGTGGCAGCACCTGCTGTGGGTCATGAGAAGGAGCTGTGCTGTCCCCTGGTTCGGGTCAGTGATCACCCCACAGCCAGCAGTTCTGGGAGAGGAGAAAGGAACTGGGTTGTTTTCATATGTTTTGGGGTCCTGTCCTGCCCAGGTCCTGCTGTGGGTCTGGGTAAAGCCCCAGGTGCTGTGAAGAAGGCAGAGCAGCCAGAGTCCTGGGGCTGGGTGGTGTGGGCAGAACTGTGGCAGCCCCTCTGGCCATGGCCAGGAGCCTTGCAGCTGCAAGCCTGACCTTGTCACTCAGGCTGCTTCCCCTCACTGCCTCGGAGGTATCACACACCCGGGGCCAACACTGTGCCGTGACTTGCGGAGCTCTGTCCTCACCTGCCCTGTGGCCAGGCCTCTCCTGTACACGTGTGCTCCTGCCTTGGCCCCGAGGGGCAGCGAGGTTCAGGGAGTTCCCTGCCATCCCTGTATGGCTTTGCCAAGGGGAAAATGGGTTTCCCTTGGTGTGTGGGTGTGTTCAAGGGCAGTGGAAACCATGTGCCCTTGCAGGGAGATGGTCCAGGCAGTGATGGTGATGCAGTACTGATGCTGTGCTGGAGCCAAGGTGCAGCTTGGCACAGCACGGCACATCCATGCACCCCAGGCAGAGCCTGCACTGCCACCGTGGGCAGCGCTACTCGTCCCAAACCTTGTCCCCACACCCGTCGGAGAGCTCTAAAGCAGATGCTTCAAACGTGGGGAGCTTTCCTGTTGTCCTTTGTGCTGCGGTTAAGTTCCTGTGCAGTTTCCTGCCCTGTTATATATAGCTGTCAGCCTGTCCCGCGGGCGCTGCCAGCCGCCTGCTCCACTTTGGAGTTGTTTATCCACAGCCCAAACGCTCGATGGAGGTTGGGGGGGGGGCTACCAGTTACCCCAGGGGCAGAGGAGTCCCACAGCACCCCATGCAGGGTGAGACTGTGGGTGCCCTCAGGCACTGGGTGTCCCCAGACACTGGGTGCACATGGGGTTTTCCAGGAGGGAGCTGGATTTTCTGCCCGGCCGTGGTTTTCCCACTGGAAGCTGGGCGCTCCCCCCGCTCTGCCCGGGATGCCCGAATGAAAGAGCGACTGTTCCTGGAGGTTGCCGGCAGCGTCACGAGCCTCTACGTCGCCCTGGCTAAAATTAGACACTTATCAGTGTTGGGAGGGATGTGATTTTACAGGTTCCTGTTTATTAGAGCAACCTTCGCTCCAGGCTGTGTTTCCGGCTCCTCCCTGGTAGGGACACTGCCCACGGCAGTCCCTGTGGTTTGCGGTGGCCAGAGCCAGGATGAGCAGCAGAAAGGCCTCTGTTTCCTCAACAAGGGGCTTTTGAACAGCAGGCAGGACGCTGGTGGCTGGATGGGATGGGGGTTTTACCCTGGGGAAGTGTCCCTGCTGGCAGTAACTGCTGCAAAAGCCACCAGGATATTTTCTTCCCTGCCCACCCATGCTGCTCCAAAACGGCTTCTGAGCTGCTGAGGGTCTTGCCTGCAGTCAGCCCTGGTGCAAGGCACTGCCAGGCATCTGGGCTTCTTTTGGGGCATCCCTGGGGGTACAGGGCCATCCCTGTTGCATCCCTGGGGCTTGGTGCCCAGCCAGGGCGAGGACACATTGCCTGGGGCAGTCTCCCTGTGGTGCTGCAGTCCCCAGCGAGGGTAGGAATATTGGGACATGGCCTGGGGGCTGGGGGTGGCAGCTGGGGTGACCACTGGGGTGGATGGAAGGGTGGTGGGTGGGTGTTGGCCGTGCTGCTCTCTGATGGCACCCTTCCCATCTGTCCTTCTGCACAGGCGGCCGTGCCGTGACCAGTGCCCCAACCCAGTGCCCTGCTGTGGGGGCAAGAGTGCCCCGAGCCCCCCATCACCATGTTCAACCTGATGAAGAAGGACAAAGAGAAGGATGGGACCCGGAAGGAGAAGAAGAAGGAGAAAAAGGAGCGAATGTCAGCAGCTGAACTCAAGAGCCTGGAGGAGATGAGCATGCGCCGGGGCTTCTTCAACCTCAACCGTGCCTCCAAGCGGGACTCCAAGACCCGCCTGGAGATCTCCAACCCCATCCCCATTAAAGTGGCCAGTGGCTCCGAGCTGCACCTCACAGATATTGACTCTGACAGCAACCGTGGCAGCATCATCTTGGACTCGGGCCACCTGAGCACGGCCAGCTCCAGTGACGATCTCAAGGCGGACGATACCAACTTCAAGGGCTCGGTGCTGCAGCGGGCAGCCAAGTTCGGCTCCTTGGCCAAGCAGAACTCCCAGGTGATTGTCAAACGCTTCTCCTTCTCCCAGAAAAGCCGGGATGAGAGCACCTCAGAGACCTCCACGCCCTCCGAGCACTCGGCAGCCCCCTCCCCCCAGGTGGAGGTGCGCACGCTGGAGACCCCACTCGACAAGCAGGGGGTTCCCCCCGGACAGCCCTGCACCCCTCCCGCCACCTCCCTGCGCGCCAGGGTGCCGGAGCTTGTGGGCAAGAGGTTCCCCGCCGAGCTGCGGCTGCCCGCCCTGGTGCCCCCACAGCCCCCCACCCCACGGCAGCTGGAGCTGCAGAGGCGCAACACCGGTGATTTCGGCTTCTCCCTGCGCCGCACCACCATGCTGGACCGGGGCCCCGACGGGCAGGTGTACCGGCGCGTCGTGCACTTCGCCGAGCCCGGAGCCGGCACCAAAGACTTGGCCTTGGGCTTGGTACCGGGCGACCGCCTGGTGGAGATCAACGGGCGGAACGTGGAGAACAAATCCCGGGATGAGATCGTGGAGATGATCCGGCAGTCGGGGGAGACGGTGCAGCTGAAGGTGCAGCCCATCCTGGAGCTGAGTGAGCTGAGCCGCTGCTGGCTGCGGGGCGGCCAGGGGACACGCCGTGCTGCCTGGGATGTGAGTAATGCCGTCCCCACCGCGGGCACTGCTGGGCCTGGGTTCTGCCAGCGCCAGCGTCCTCGCGGGGGTGTTGGGTTGGCAGGGGCCGTGGGAAACTGCGGGTGCCGGGGCTGCTCCGGCCAGGAGTGATGTGCAGGGAGGAGTGGGAGGCGGTGGCTGGGATGCAGCAGTGATGCATCAGGTCTTGCAAATCATCACTGGTGGGTTTTGCCCCCCAAGATGCTCGGGGTGCTGTTGGGTTGGGTCTTCCTCCCGCCAGAGAGGCCACAGGAGAGCCCAGCTCTGTGCTGCCTGCAGGAAGTCTGTCCCCATCTCTTTGCTGACGGAGCACGGTCCAGCTGAGAAGGGAGCTTTGCTCCTCACTGCCAGGAAATTCCAAAGGCTACTTTGCAGAAGGACACTGCCTGCTCCACTGCCCACGCTGGCGTCCCCCACTGGGATCCTCCCCGGGGACCGGGGCAGGCACACAGCGTGCCAGGGGCCGGGAGCTGCTGCCGGCGTGCACAGCCCTGCGTACGCCGCTGCTGCTGCCGCTGTATAAATAGAAACTTAATGGCTGGGTGACCCACATCCCTCACGCCTGCTGCCCGGCACTGCTGACCCTGCCGCAGCCTAACCAGCGTCCTGGCCAGCCAGCAGCAGAGTCCCCCAAATGCCAGCAGCCTGCAGGGCTGGACCCCCTCCATGGTGGCACGGGGTGCAGCAGCGTGGCATTGTTTAGCGTGAAACTGGACTTGCTGAGTGTATTTTTAAGCCTTCTTTAGGGGTGGAGGATGCCTGTGCCTGCAGAGCAGGTTGCCTGCACTGGGGACGGCCACACTGAGCATGGCGAGGCCTTGTGCCTGCAGGATGGTGGCCAGGATGGTGTGAGGGTGACCACCGGGCTCCATGTGCTCCTCGAGCAGATGCCGGCACTGCGGGGTGGAGTCCTTGCCAAGCCAAAACCGTGGCTTCCCGCAGCTCCTCCCTGGTGCCCTGCAGGCGTCACCGGGCAGTGCTGCCTGGATAACCCCTGGTGGGATAACCCCATGTGGACACGGGGCACGGCTGTGACCCTGGCATGGAGGCAGGTGTGCGTTGGATGTCGGCACACGGAGCCAGCGAGGCTCTTGTGCCTTCCAGGAACGTGGGGCTGGGCTGGGAAGGGGGAGAGGAGCCGCCGGTGCCCTTGGGGCTGCATGGGAGAGGCTGCAACGTGCAGCCTTGTGCCGGAACGTGGTGTGGTTTGACGGCATCAGTCGGTGGGAGCTGGCCAGAGGGCTGGCAGTGACCGTGTCGTGGGGTTGCCACCGCAGCACAGGCACCTCCCGGCACAGGATACCTCCTCCTCCTGCGTGGTGCACCAGAGTGACACGCTGTGGCTTTGCCGGTACTAGGGAGCCCAGACTGGGGTGCTGAGTGTAGTTGGGGGTCCCTCACACAAGGTGCTGGCACACAGGGAGGCCTGGCTCTCCCCCAGGCCCCACTAAGCTCCCTGGAATGTTTCTGGTCCTAATTTAAATAAAAATGATCCTTTTTGAAACAGGAAATTATAGACATATTTTGGGCTGTTGCTCTGGAAGCCCCTCCCCAGCTGGAGTGAGACGATGCTGGGCTCTCTGTGTACCATGGGGGGTTTAACCCCCTCATCGGGTCTGTGCTGAGTCACCCTTGTCCCCATGGACCCGGCTGGGCCGGGGCAGCACCCGCCGCATCTTGTGGGGTTGTCAGTGCTGTGGGGTGAGAGGGAGGCAGCCAATGGGACAGCGTGGCCGGGTATTGGGGATGGGGTGAAACCCTCTCCGTGTCCCAGCCTTGCTCCCAGTGTGGGGCAGCTGGGCTGGCTCGGCTCCACGCTCGTATTTATTTATTTATCAGTGAAATTCCTCAGGCAGGGCCCAGGCGTGCGCCGGCCCAGCAGAAATATTCCAGAAACGCCTCTGACCGCTCCAGTGCTTCAGCAGGACCACAGGCATCCGGTGGCCGCACTGGCTGACCTTGTGTGCCACTGTCCACGGGCACCCAGGTCCCCGCAGGTCGCTGTCCCCAGGGTGCAAGGCCACCATGCCATGGCGTGGCTGGGTTCCCTGTGTCCCACCGGGGTGGGATTTGGGACTCTCATCTTGTCGGAGGCACTTTTATCATTTTTCCGTGCTTGGGAAGTTGTTGGTTTGGCTCTTTTTCTGCTCTCACTGAGGGGTTGGTGCTGCTGCAATGTCCCAGTATGGGGGGGTCCCAAGGGGTCGTGGGAGGGGGCTTGTGTCCAGTGGGCCCAGCCATGGGCCAGCACGTGTCTGCTGAATTTCCTGATGAGGGAATGAGAGAAATATGTTGGCCAGGCAGAAATGCTGCTGTCACCAAACAGCTGGGCTGGGCATCCCAGTGGAGATGGCTCCAATCCTGTGCTACCTGGGGACACCTATGTCACTGCAGGCACTCTCTGCTGTGTTATGCCAGCCCTGCCAAGGGTGTTTGATGTTGCCTGTCCCTTGTGCAGTGGGGTGTGCCAGGCTGGAACCCCTTGCTTCCCGTGGGAATGGTTTTTTGCTCAGGACACATCTGTCTCCCTTTGATCGGGCAGGGACCTGCTCAGCTTCCAGCTGGGTCCCATGTGCCATGCCTGTGTCACTGCTGCTCCTCCATGCCACCAGCGTGCCTGGCTCCCTGCCACCAGCTCCTCCCAGCAGCCCCCTCATGGGGAGGCCCCCGACCCCCGGCCCCTTGCCCGCTGCCCCACTCCTGCTGTTTCCAGGGAGACCTTGGACTTCCAGAGGCAGCTTTGCCATGAGAACATCTTTACCATGGGCTGCTGGGGTGCTATCTGTCCCCAGGAGCATTTTGGGGGGATCTTGTGTTCATGGGAGAGCCAGAGGAGCAAGAACTGTCAGGGTTGCACCGCCTGGCACGACACCGGGAACCCCGGGGTGTGGAGTGTGCAACCCCATCCTTTGAGGCACAGAGCCCTCCCTGGCTCCCCCGGCTCCACAGCTGCACTTGGCTTGGGGTGTCTTTCCCTCTCGCTCCGGGCGGACGGTGGACGGAGGCCGGGCAGTTCCCCCCGCGGCGGAGCCCACATCACTTCCTCTGGCAGTGGCGGCGGTGACGGTGGTGGTGGCGAGGCCCCACTGCCCGCGTGTCCCCCCCCAGCTCTCCCTCCGGCTGCTGCTGCGCCGGCGGGGCCCTCGCATTCCTCGGCTATTTTTAGGGTGGCCCTATCAGCCCAGCTGTCCCCGCTGCCGGCTGCCGCCCCACTAGTGCCTCTCCCGTGCGGTGCCGCGCTCGCCCCGGCGGAAACCCCGCTCCTGGCTACCTCTGGTAAGGTGGGGACCCCCGGCGTGGCCAGCACGGCTTGGGGGAGCACGAGGGGGGCACGTGGGAGACGGTTCTGGTGCTGGGATCGGGAATTGCGAGGCTGAACCCACCCCCAGGGTGCTTTGGTGGCTGGGAGTTGTTTGTTGTGGGGACCTCATGGCCGGTGCTCTCTGGAGACCTTTGTGGCAGTGCCAGGCTGCTTGGAGGTGGGAGTGCTGTGAGCAGAGGGTTTGGGGGTTCTGACCCAGACCCCCATGCTCAGCCTGTGCTCCAGGCACTGGCATTTCACACCATGGTGATGGCATGGGGGGACAGGGGACCCCTCAGGGATGTACTCACAGACTGCTGGGTTGGTTTGGTGGCCAGGTGCTCCCCTGTGCCATGCCTGGCCCTGGGAGGGGGCTTCTCCCCAGTGGCCCCAGGTACAACCTGGGTTTGGAGAGCGGGTGCCATCCAGGGCAGCAGGTCCCACCAGAGCTCCCTGGCCGCTGGCATGGGGTCAGGCTCAGAATAAACCCCGGCTGTCAGGGCAAGCAGGGAGCTGGGGCAGAAAATATCCCTTCCCTCACCCTGGCATTTGCTTACCGCAGCGGGCTGGCCCGCTCGGGGGAGCGGGGCCACGGTCCTGCAGCCTGACTAAAGGGGCTTTTTTTGCACAGTGAGTTTTGCTGGGTCTCAGACTGGTCACCTGCCTGTCCCCAGAGCCCCACTGTTTGTGTGCTGAGCAGGGCCAGGTGGGCTCAGACCACCTGAGGATCCAGGTGGGGAAGGGCACGTGCCTGTACCCTGTGCCGTGGTTTGGCGTCCTGTGTGCTGTCCCCAGTCCATCTCACCTCTCCCTCTCTCCCCAGCCAGGGCTGCGGCTCCATGAGACATCACCATGGCGTTCTCATCCCGGTTTGCGTTCTGGGAGCAGAAGGGAAGTGTCTCTCGCATGTTTGCCTGCTCCCCACGTTTGGGTCACTGCTGACCGGCTCCCCCAGTTTGCCCAGTGCTGGCACCATGTTTGGAGCAGCACTCCCAGCCTCACTGCGCTGCCGTGACAGGGGCTGTGCTGGTCAAACAGGAGCTTGGCCAGGGCTGGGGTCACCAACACGGCCATGCATGTGGTCACTAACACCCTCACTAACGGCTTTGCGAGTGGCTGGCACAGCCCCTAACACAGTGTGAGCCACCCCGGTGCCACCTGCCAGCCAGGAGCTGCTGTGTGACGGCAAGTCCAGGGTGTGTTGCCCACAGGATGCACCATGCGCTGCCACCACAGTGTCACAGCCGAGTCCTGGCACTCAGAGACACGGCTCAGGGCAGGGTTTGGCCGCCCACCCCCCCAGAGGCCCCTGGTTTCCCTGGGTCAGCAGGGATCTGGCATGTCCCACGTGCGGCTGCTGCAGAGATTAGCTGGTGACACTTAAAACGTGCTGTGACACCAGAGGGGGGTGACGTGCAGAATGACAGAGCCCTGCAGGGAGCGGTGGTGGGACTCTGAACCAGCTCCCTCACTGACTGTGCACGATGAGAGGGCCCAGGCCACCTCTCCCACCTTTGGGGTTTGCCATAACGAGGGTGCATCTCTGTGCTTCACCCCCGTTTTTTCGGCTGATGGGAAGCCTGGAAGGACACACGTCCTTGTCCCTGCAATGGGCTGCAAATTGGGGCTGGCATGGAGTGATGGTCCCCGTGGGTTTTCCAGCAGCGAGGCCCCACAGTGGGCTGAAACGTGCTCCTCTTGTTTGTCTGACCCTCAGGTCAAGGACGAGGACAAATCTTTAGCTGTGAAAAGACCCGTGAAGGAGGACGGGGCTGTAAGTGTCACAGGGCACGGGCAGGGTGGAGCTTTCGGGGATGGGGCTTGTCCTTGGTGGGAGCAGTCCCTGTGACAGGGCTTGGGGACACCATGCAGGGTCATGGGCTTAGTGATGCCCTGAGCACTGAGTTTTACCCCCATGCTGGCAGCCTGAGGGTCGATGGGTCACTGTGTCTGGGGCAGGGAGGTCACCACTGCTCTCTGCCCTGGGGTCTGTTGTGGGGCTGTAGGTGGGTGGGGAAGGGTGCCGTGTCCCTTTGCTGGGTCTGGCCAGGAGCTGTGCTCTGTGGCAGGGCAGAGCCCCAGACACCACCACATCCCAAAGAGCAGTGGAGGCTGGACCTCCGCTCACACCGGTGTCATTGTGGCTGCAGTCAGAGAGCCCGAAGGACGCAGCACCTGCACCCCCGAAAGCTGAGCCCCCAAAACCTGAGCCTGTGAAGAGCCCTGAACCCGCAAAGAGCCCCGAGCCCGTGAAGAGCCCCGAGCCACCTCCTGGGAGAGGGAAGAGCCCAGAGCCGGTGCTGAATGGGGCAGCTGTGAATGGGCTGGAGGGCCCGGCCGCTGAGGCACAGGGAGATGACGGCCAGGGGCTGTCCCGCCGCAAGGTGGTCCGGGTGGTGCGCAAGGTGGTCCGCAAAGTCCTACCAGGGGAGGACGCTGGTGGTGCCAAGGAGCTGTGGCGAGATGCCAAATCTCCTGAGCCAGTGCCACCCCCAAGGAAGGAGGAAGCAGGCCGTACCGGTGTCCCAGCTCCCCCGGCCCCGCCGCCTCCCCCCGCTGTGGTGCCTTCAGCCCCTGCCAAGCCGGAACCCAAGGATGAGATCTCAGAGGGGCTCAAAACCCTCATGGCAAAGGGCAAAACCAAGGAGCACCGGCCGCGGCTCCGGCCGGGGGACAGGCAGGAGAAGTCCCGTGAGCCGGCCAGCGGGGACGCAAAGCCGTCCCCGTCCCCGGGCACCGAAGCCAAGTCAGAGCCACCAGTGCAGCCTTCGGGAGGGAAAGCAGAGCCAGCAAAGGTGCCTGCTCTGAAACCCACGGCCCTGGAGAGGCACAAGGTACCGGTGTGTGCACGGCAGGGGATGCTCTCAGTGCCCCCAGTGCAGCATGGTGTGAGCTCACCTGCATGGTTTGCAGTGGTTTTGGGATGTGTGGTGTGGGTGGGAGTCACTTTTGTGGGGCAGTCGTGTGTGCTGTGGCCACTCCATCATGCTGCCCCTTGTCTCCCCTCCATTTCATGTGGAGAAGAAGCTGCAGACCAGCGAGAAGCGGCCGACCCCTGTGAAAACTGCCCCCGCTGCCCCCCAGCAGGTGTGTAGGAGTGGGGACCCAGGTCCCTGGACACTGTGGGTACGCTCTGGTACCCAGTTGTGCCTTCACCCTGGGACCCACCCCAAGCATTGATGGGCTGCGGGGCTGGGAAAGCCTTTGCAATGGCCCCGCTGGTGCCCATTGCCGGGGCTATGGGGGCTATGGGGCAGCTGGCCTGGAGCTAATGGTGCTCTGCCTCCAGGCTGCCCCTGACCCTGCTTCCCCTGGCCCCACATCCCTGCTGAGCCCATCCGAGGAGGCGCAGCTCCGGCTGGAGAGGATCTTCACCACTTCTGTAATTCCAGAGGTGTTGGTGCTTGCGTGTCACCTTCCCAGGGACGGGGACGCATGGGCAGTGTGTGGCTGTCCTGGCCATGCCTTGTGCTCTGCACACGGTGACTGTACCCCTGTGTCTGGCTGCCAACCCCATGGTCCATCTCTGGGTGACCTGGCAGCATCCCCTGGCAGCAGGGAATGGATGACCAGGGCTGTTGGTGGGTTTGGGGATCATTGCCCAGACCAGTGTGCTGGGGATGGGGAACTGCCGGCATCCCCGCGGGGGGCCAGGCACGCTGTGGTCGCTGGGATGGATGATGTCCTGGTGGTGATGTGTGAATCATGGCCATGCTGGGGCCCTGTGGCTTGTCAGGGTGCTGCTTCTGCTCTCTGCCTCTCACCCCCTCTCTTCTTTCTCTCCTCCTTCCTTGCTGCCGTTAGCTGGACCCCGCCGCCTCTGCCTCGGCACCCAGCCAGGTACTGTACCCCCGTCCTCAGGAGCCCTCTGCCTCCATCAGCGACCCCCTGCCATCCTCTGTCTGCCGCTGGGCTGGCATCTGCGCCCGCGCCTCGTGCTGGAGCGTAAGGCTTTCCCCATCCCACCCTGCTCCATGGGCTGCCACGGGGCCGATGGGTGCCAGGGCAGCCAGGGCTGGGTGCCTCTCCCCTCCCCAGCGAGGCCGTGCCGGGAAGCCAGATGTTCCAGGAGGGTGCCCTCAGTGGAGGTGGCACAACTGGGGCGGGCAGGGGTGTGGAGCAAGGTGTGAAGGGGCAGAGCGCTGGCATTGGCAGGATGCATGGCTCGTGCCGAAGTAGCTGTGGCATGTGGTGCTGGCAGAGCTCAGAGTGGGGTCAGTGCAGTGACCCCTAGCCCCAGGGCTTTGGCAGCACGGCCTCATGGCCAGCGTCCTTCCCAGCTCCATGTGTGTCCAGCACTGCACTGGACTTCCTACCTCGCTGTCCACCAGTGGTGGTTGTGGCACGAGGAGCGCCCGCAGGGTTTGGCACAGCAGTGCTTTGCCCCCGCTTGCTCCCCCCCGCCTCTTTCCATGCTGTGTGTGAGGCAGGGCTGAGCCCTTCTCGCCTTCACCGCCGTCTCTCGGCCTCGCCAGGGTCCAGCGGACGATGCGCCGGCAGCTCCTCTTGGCCCCGTCCCTGCTGCAGCTCAGGTTTGGCTTTGGGGCTCGTCCTGCTCTCCTTGTGCCAGGGACATTCCCGCTGTGCTGGCCACACAAGCCTGGCATTTCCCATGTCACAGTCCTGTGCCATGTCCTGTGTGCCTCCATTATGTGCCTCAGCGTGTCCTGTGTCCCTACGGCATGTCCCTGCAGCATGTCCCATGTCCCCATAGCATGTCTGGTGTCCCTGCATCCTGACGCGTGGCTGGCATGGGTGCCTGCTCTCAGGGCTGTGGTTTGGGAGCTCGGCCCCTCCAGGCTTGCCCGAGGTGGCCGTAGTGAATGTGCCTGTGGGTCACTGTGTCTTTATGTCTGTCCCAAGCTGTGGCAGGGCCCTGGTGGTCTCTGCAGCCCTGAGCCCACTGGGGTCCCCCCAGCGGGCATACTGGGGACATGTGCTGGGAGGGCTTGTGGTTTTGTGCAGGTGGCCTGCCATCCCTGTGGCTGACTGGCCACCTGTGCAGGTGGCCAGTCAGCCCTGCTCCCTCCAGCTGTAGGGATGAGGGCAGGGGGCAGGTGACCACAACCTCTCCATGTCTGCTGTCCCTCAGGCCAAGACAGAGGAGCAGATAGCAGCTGAGGAGGCCTGGTACGAGACTGAGAAGGTGTGGCTGGTGCACAAGGATGGCTTCTCCTTGGGTGAGCCAGGGGCACTGCCGGGACACAGCACCCCATCCTTCCTGTGGCACAGCAAGGCCCCCTGATCCCATTGCGGTGTCCCTGGGGGGATGCCAGCACAGCCCCTCTGAGTGCCCTATGCCCCCCACAGGCAGCCAGCTGCGGCCGGAGACGGGCAGTCCCCTGCCCGAGGGCAAGGTGAAAGTGAAACTGGACCACGATGGAGCCGTCCTGGAGGTGGAGGAGGACGACGTGGAGAAGGTAGGGCTGCGGGGCGGGGGCCGGCGGGGCAGAGCCCCGTTCCCCGCCTGACCCGCCCCACCCCAACCTCTCTGCCAGGCAAACCCCCCATCCTGCGACCGTGTGGAGGACCTGGCCAGCCTCCTCTACCTCAACGAGTCCAGCACGCTGCACACCCTGCGCCAGCGCTACGGCGGCAACCTCCTGCACACCTACGCCGGGCCCACCATGGTCATCATCAACCCGCTGAGCTCCCCCTCCATGTACTCTGAGAAGGTGACGCTGCTGCGGGGGGACACCGGAGGGGACAAGCCGCTGGCACCGCGCAGAGGGGGCGGTGGGGGTGGCAGGGTGCTGACCATCACCCGCTTCCCCTCCCTGTCCCCGCCAGGTCATGCACATGTTCAAGGGGTGCCGCAGGGAGGACACGTCCCCGCACATCTACGCGGTGGCGCAGGCCGCGTACCGCAGCATGCTCATGAGCCGCCAGGACCAGGCCATCGTCCTGCTGGGCGCCAGCGGCAGCGGCAAAACCACCAACTGCCAGCACCTGGTCCAGTACCTCGCCACCATCGCCGGCAGCACCGGCAAGGTCTTCTCCGGTGAGTCCCCGGTGGGGTGCGGAGTCCCCTCGTCCTGCCTGCACACGCCCCTGGCTTTGCGGTCACAGCCCCACGCACGTGGCAGCAGCTGGACACGCACCAAAGGGGCCGTCACTGCGTCACGCCGGCACCTTTGCTGTGCTCCTGGGGGCTGCTGCGGCGCAGAGCATGGCACGGGAGCAGCAGCATCTGCCCGGCCGGCTCTGGCCCCCTGCCCACCGCACAGCCCCTGCACCACCCCGCTTCTCTTCCCGCAGTGGAGAAGTGGCAGGCTCTCTACACCATCCTGGAGGCTTTTGGCAATAGCAGCACCGGCATGAACGGCAACGCCACCCGCTTCTCCCAGATCATCTCTCTGGACTTCGACCAGGCTGGGCAGGTGGCGTCCGCCTCCGTACAGGTGAGAGGGCTGGGGTGGCCCCCCCCAGCATGAGAGCTGGTCCATCCTTGCCAGTGTGGCTCCCCTTGGTGTGCGAGCCAGTCCGTCCTCACTGGAGTGTTGCCCAGAGAAGCTGTAACTGCTCCATCCCTGGAAGTGTTCAAGGCCAGGTTGGACAGGGCTTGGAGCAGCCTGGTCTGGGGGAAAGTGTCCTTGCCCACAGCAGGGGTTTGGAACCTGTTGATCTTTAAGATCCCTTCCAATCCAAACCATTCCATGATTCCGTGATTCTCCTGGTGTTTTCTCCACTGCAAGCTCTGCCACAGACCCCCAGCCATGCTCCCAGTGCTCAGCAGCCTGGCATCCTGCTCTTGTCCTTGTTCAGACCCAGATCAGATGGGCTCCCTGTCCTTTCTGAGTTAGTCCCAAAATCAGGGGATGTCTTCCAGACACCTCCTTGCTGTGATTACAGCAGAGCCCTTAAAATCCAGGAGAGTTGCTCCGTGCTCCTGTAGTACCATTCACCAAGGAGAGATGCTCATGGGCTGCTTGGGTGATGTTTGCATTCACATGGTGCCCTGCTGTGGGAGGGACACCCTCACAACTCTGTGGGGACCCTGGGCAGGCAGCAAGGATGTAGCTGGGGCAGGCTGGGTGGTCTCAGTGGGAGTGGGGCACTTGGGACAGTTCCCAACTCTCCCGCCTCCGCCAGACACTGCTGCTGGAGAAGCTGCGCGTGGCTCGGCACCCGGCCAACGAGGCCACCTTCAATGTCTTCTACTACCTGCTGGCCTGCTCTGACAGCACCCTGCGGTGAGCTGGGGGGGAGGGCACAGCCCCCATTGTGGGGGGGGTCTCTGGGACCTCCCCCATGGGGCCAATTGTGGTGTTTATCCTTGCAGGACTGAGCTTCACTTCAACCACCTGGCAGAGAACAATGTCTTCGGCATCGTGCCCCCCTCCAAGGTTGTTGCCGTGGGGGGCTGTGGGGGAAGATGGGGGTCTCTGGCCCATTTGAGTGCAGGGGGAGGCAGAGCTGGGCTCCCAGACCAACGGCTCCTGTTGTTTTCCACAGCCAGAGGAAAAGCAGAAGGCGACCCAGCAGTTCAGCAAGCTCCTGGCAGCCATGAAGGTGATGGGCATCTCAGGAGATGAGCAGAAAGCCTTCTGGCTCATCCTGGGAGCCATTTATCACCTGGGAGCTGCCGGGGCAACCAAAGGTAACGAGCTGGGAGCCATTAGTGAGGGGAGATTTGGGACTGATGGATGTGAGGGGTTCCAGAGCCATGGCTGGCACCTTGCAAACAGTCTCCTGCAGTGCAGCCAAGCCTTGGGGGAGAGAGTGGGGGGCTGTGTCAGCTGAGGGACAGTGCCCTGCCACCCTGAGTGCTCTGGGGCACTCAGTTTTGTCCCCATGGTCGGGGTGGTCTCATTAACTGGTGGGAATTGAACATGCCCCGACCCTGGGCTGGCCCCTGCCAACTTGGGGGAGTGGGTGTGTGGGTGGGGGCCTGAGGGAGTCAGTGGGGGATGTCCCCCATTCCCAGTGTAACACCTTTCCCTCCATCCTCCTCGCAGAGCCACTGGCAGATGGAGCTGGTAATGGGAGTGGGGAGGGCTCTGCTCTGAGGGGTGCCAGGCGATGCTGGTTTAGGGGCTGGAATGGGGGCTTGGGATGCTGCTGGTGTGCTGGGACCAACCATGACCCTGGCTGGGTCCTGGCAGCCCCAAATTTTCCTGCTGCTCGTGAGGACTCCCAAGCCAGTCTTGTCAGCACCATTGGTGGTGTGAGGCAGGGCTGCCCTGGCACACAGAGCTCACCATGGGTGTGAGTCTCCCACAGCACCAGCTTTGCTCTCATTCCTGGGGATGGCAAATTTGGCTTTGGGGGCTGCTCTTCTCCCACTGTGGCTTTCTCTTTCTGCCTGTTGTGCTGGAAGCCCCTGTGGTGCTGCACGCTGGTGGGAGAGCTAGGCATGGCACCCCCAAAGTGGGCACCTGGAGCTGGTGGCTGCACCCAGGGAATTTGCAGCCCTGGGGGAAAAGATGATCTGGGGATGAGAAGTGAGAGACTGAAGGGGTGTGGATGCACGTTGGGGTGCAGGGCTGGCCTGTGGGGTGCTATTGGGGTGCAGTGCTGGCCCATGGGGTGCTCTCACGGCACTAGAGGGCAGCAGGGCCCTGCTGCAGCCACCACAGCGGGATGCTCAGGCAGCTCCGGAGCCTCTCCATGGGAGCCTGCTATGGGGGGGAAACCCCAGATATTGCTGGGGGGGAGCATTGCTGCATCCTGCTTGGGGCGAGCATCCCACTCCCGGGTCTGTGCTGCTGCTGCTGCTGAAGCCTCCCCTGTGCCTCGTGGACCCTGGGGGTGCTCAGAGCCAGCTGAGTAGCACCAGCCCCACAATTTCCTTGGCTCCGGGCTGGATCCAAAAGTGGCTCCCCACGCGCCAGGGCAGAGCCAAGCTGCTCCCCAACAGTGCCCATGGTGCGGGGGGGGCTCACAGGGGAGGGACCCCCATGCCAGGTCACAGTTTGTCACTGCAGCGATGCCTGGGGAGGGGGCAGGCATGGCATGTGCGGTGGCGTGGTGGCAGGAGGGCGTCCCCGTGCCGACGCGTGCCGATGTTTCTAACCCGTGTCTCTGTTCGCATGGTGCATGCTGCCCTTTGCAATGCAGACGCCGACGAAGGTAAAGTCCCGTTCTCCGCGCGTGTCTCTGGCTTCCCCCTTCCCCCCCCCGTGCCACCGTCATCCTGCTTCCGTGTCCCTGTGTGTCACCATTAACCTGCTCCCACTGCCCCCAGCGTCCGTGTCTCTGTGTCTGTCCGGCTGCCTTGCAGCTGTGTCACCAAGCAGGGACGTGTCCCCGTGTGGGGTGGCTCAGAGCCCCAGCGGTCCCTGGGTAGTGGTGGCTAGGGATCTGTCCTTCACACCCGTGTGGCTCCAGGCTCAGCCCTGCAGCAGCACAAAGCCATTCACTCCTGTCTCCTCTAGACCCCAAACATCTCTGTCTCCTCAAGCCCCAAAACCTGTGCTCCCACTGTGCCCATCATCCCCAACCTACTCTGTGGGTCCCTAAGATCATCTCAGGCCTGTTTGGAAACGCTCCCCATTTTTGGGGGTGCCCTGCTTGGTTCTGAGCCCCTTTCTCCACCCTTCAGCTGGGAGGAAGCAGTTTGCACGGCACGAGTGGGCTCAGAAAGCCGCGTACCTGCTGGGCTGCAGCCTGGAGGAGCTTTCCTCTGCCATCTTCAAGCACCAGCCCAAGGGCACCCTGCAGCGCTCCACCTCCTTCCGGCAGGGCCCCGATGAGTCTCCCCTGGGGGACAGTGGCACAGGTAGGGTGCAGTATGGGGGGGACAGCAGATGGCCCCAGGGGATGCCAGGCTGGGGACACTCACTCAGGTTTGCTTTGGCCAGGTCCCAAGCTGACGGCACTGGAGTGCCTAGAGGGCATGGCAGCTGGCTTGTACTCTGAGCTCTTCACACTCCTCATCTCCCTCCTCAACAGGTACGTGCTGGGGGGGCTGGCAGGAGAGCTGGGGGTGCCTGGCAGCACCCACTGACCCCACTGTGTCCCTTTGTGCTCCCCCCAGGGCGCTGAAGTCGAGCCAGCACTCGGTGTGCTCCGTGACGGTGGTGGACACCCCCGGAGCACAGAACCCCGAGCTGGCGGGGCAGAGCCGGGGGGCCACCTTCGAGGAGCTCTGCCACAACTACGCCCAGGAGCGCCTGCAGCAACTCTTCCACCAGCGCACCTTTGCCCGCGAGCTGGAGCGATACAAGGAGGTACCAGGGACACCCAGGGCTGCCACCGCCTCCTCCTCTCCTGCCCTCCCATACCCACATGAACATCTCCTGCGTGTCCCCCCTGATTGCTTACCCAGTGGTCACTCTGGACCAGTCCAACCAAAGCAGCTCTGACACGATGCTCGGTGCCCAGGGCTTTCCCCGGGGTTCCTGTGCTGGCTGTGCAATGTGGCACAGGAGGGCTGGGCTGGGAGGTGGTGGAGTGGCTGTGGGTGATGGTGATGGTGGTCACTGCTGCTGCTCCATCTCAGCACTGACAGCCTGCAGGGACCCTCCCATGTGTCCTGGTCCTCACTTAGCCCTTGGCATCACCCTAAACCCCATTGAGACCACACTCCCTATCGCTGCTACTCTGCAGTGTGGGCGCTCACCTGCCTCTGTTCCCCCTCACCAGGAGAACATAGAGCTCGCCCTGGCTGATGCTGAGCCCAGCTCCTCTGGCTCCATAGCTGCTGTAGACCAGTCCTCACACCAGGCACTGGTAAGCACCTTCCACTCTTCCTCCCAGCCACATCATGGCAGCAGATGGGTGGCTTTTTGGCACTTTGGTGGTAGAGGGGAAGGAAAGGGACTCTCCTGAGTGCTTGGCCATGAGAGCATGGGTACGAGTGTGTGTGCAGCCCACATACCTGGTGCATTCCCCAGCATGGTTTTCCTCTCTTGTCCTGGGAGCTGCCTGTGCTGTGGGCAGAGGGCCTGGAGACTGTGTGTGATCTCTGGGGTGCTCCAGTCCTCGAAGTGCTCTGGTCCCTGGGATGCTCTGGTCCCCAAGCTGCTCAGGTCCCCAGTATCCATGGGTCCCCAAGGTTCTCCAGTCCCTGCTGGAGGAGGCTGCAGAGACCAGGGGTGTTGCTGGCACCATCCCTGTACTGGGTTTCAGCCCAGCACTGCATTTCCCACCTCAGTGAGATGCTCTGCCAGAGTGTCCCATATGAACCCTTTCCCTGCTGGGTCTCCACTAATCAGGAGCCCTCTCACATGGTGGGAGGTTGGATGCTCCCTGGGTGGCCTGGGTGCCCTGTGTCACCCCATGTCCCTGCCCTGGGGGACACTGGTGTGCTGGACAGACTGCCAGCATGGTGACCCTTCAGGTCCGGTCTCTGGCCCGCACGGATGAGGCGCGGGGGCTGCTGTGGCTTCTGGAGGAGGAGGCACTGCAGCCAGGTGGCAACGAGGACACCTTGCTGGAGCGGCTCTTCTCCTACTATGGCCCCCAAGAAGGGGGCAAAAAAGGTATGGAGCAGGGTCTGGGACCATGGGGATGTGTCCACTAGAGCAGAAACAGCTTCCCTAGTGGAAGATGTCCATGGCAGGGGGTTGGAATGAGATGATCTTTGGGGTGCCTTCCAACCCAAGCCGTTCTGGGACTTGGTGACACACCCCAGTGAAGCACTGGTCCCTGGGGCTGTGCCCACTGGTGCTGTTTCCCCACAGGGCACAACCCACTGCTCCCCAGTGACAAGCCCCGACACTTCCTCCTGGGCCACAGCTCGGGGACCAACTGGGTGGAGTACGATGCTACAGGATGGCTCAACTACGTCAAGCACAACCCAGCCTCCCAAAACGCCTCTGTCCTGCTGCAGGAGTCCCAAAAGTGAGCAGGGTCCTGGGGTGGGAGCACGGCAGGGAGAAGATGTGACATTGGAGGGTGACATGGCCTCTGTGCCCTGCAGGAAGGTGATCAGCAGCCTGTTTGCCGGGCGCGGTGGGTCGGCGCTGGTGCTGTCGGGCTCGGTGGCGGGGCTGGAGGGGGGCTCCCAGCTGGCCCTGCGCCGGGCCACCAGCATGCGCAAGACCTTCACCACCGGCGTGGCCGCGGTCAAGAAGAAATCCCTCTGCATCCAGATCAAGCTGCAAGTGGTGAGTGAGGAGGTGCCGGGGAGGGGTCCCCACATCTGGCTGGGGCATCTGGCTGGGGCATCTGGCTGGGGCATCTGGCTGGGGCACCGCTGCACGTCACCGCTCACCCTGCTCTGCCACACCTGCAGGACGCCCTCATCGACAGCATCAAGAAGTCCAAGCTGCACTTTGTGCACTGCTTCCTGCCCAAGGCGGGGGGCGGCGGGGACCCCCAGGCTGCGCCGTGCCGGCGGGTGAGCGGCAGCGAGCTGGAGCTGCCGGCGGAGCACTGCGAGGCCGGGCTGATGCAGCTGGACGTGCCCCTCCTGCGCGCCCAGCTCCGCGGCTCCCGCCTGCTCGACGCCCTCCGCATGTACCGCCAAGGTGAGCCCTGGCACTGGCACCAGGGGTGGACAACACAGAGGTCCCGGCTGCATCTTCTCGCTGCAGAGCCAAAGACCCCCAGGAATCCCTTCAGCATGTGCCCTTGCTCTGAACTCTGGAGCTTTTCCCCGGGGTGGTCCTGTCCCCCCTCCCCTGCGGGGCTGTTATCTGCACTGGGGACAGGCATGGCCTTAATTGGGTGTCTCCCCTGGTGCCTCTGGTTCCTGGCAGCAATCCCGTTGGCATCCAGCCCCTGTCCCCCTGGAATGAGGGCCTCTGGGTTGTGCTCAGCAAAGCATTTATCGATACGTTGGCTGGCCAGCCACCCGGCCGAGGGTTTATTGCTTGGAGGCTGGACCCTTCCTGCCATGATTGGAAATCGATGCCACCTGCACACCTCCTGGATCGATGGCCGTGGCCGGCCAGCCGTGCCGGGGTCAATGTCCCCATCAATACCTCATTGTTAATTAAGATATGGAGGCTCAGTGCTGGAGTCTGATGCAGGAGTTGGCTGTGGCTCAGAGTGGAGCCAGAGCAGGACTTGCACAGGCAACACGTGTCCCTGCTCTCCCCCCGAGGAGGGATCTGGCCACTTTCTCCTCAGATCCCGGCCAAAATTGCTGGAGGACGCAGCCAAGGAAAACCTCCCGGAGAGTCTGAGGGCATTCCAGCTATTCCTGACCCCATAGGGGAGCTTGTGTCACGTGGGGTGACCCCATCAACTGTCCCAAAACATGAGCCCCAGCATGTCAGGGCATGTGGGGCTGTCCCTGGCCATCCCCTGGGTGTCCTGGCTGCCCACACAGCCCCACTCTCCCTTGCTTCCCCAGGTTACCCCGACCACATGGTGTTTGCGGAGTTCAGGCGGCGCTTTGATGTCCTGGCCCCACACCTGACCAAAAAGCATGGGCGCAACTACATCGTGGTGGATGAGAAGCGGGTACGTGCCCCATGTCAGAGTCATTGCTGTGGTCCAGGGTCCCCTGCACCTCAGAGTGATTGGCCCTGATACCTTTCCCTCCCTGCAGGCAGTGGAGGAGCTCCTGGAGTCACTGGACCTGGAGAAGAGCAGCTACCACATGGGCTTGAGCCGGGTACAGTGCCCGACATCACCGGGTGTGGGTGTGGGCAGGGCTGTGCGTCATGGCACGGTGGGACAGCGAAAGGGCAGCACTGTTCGCTCCCACCCACGGCATTCCTCGTGCCTGGGGAATAAAACCCCACGGTGGGACAGGACCAGTGGCTGCAGAGGGGAGAGACGCGTCCCCACCAGCGGGAGGGTGGCACGGCGTGGCCGGAGGGATGCCGGCACCCATCGCCCTCCTGCTCCCCTCCCGCAGGTGTTTTTCCGGGCTGGATCACTGGCCAGGCTGGAGGAGCAGCGGGACACGCAGACCAGCAGGAACATCACCCTCTTCCAGGCGGCGTGCAGGGGCTTCCTGGCACGGCAGCACTTCAAGAAGAGAAAGGTTCGTCCCAGCGACTCTCCCCTCCCCGCTCTGCTGCACAATTTCGCCTAAAATGGGCAGCGCAGCCTTTCTGCGCCTCCTGGGCCAGCACCTCCTCCTCCCGCCTCCCCCGGAGCTGTGGGGGGCCAGGGGGAACCGGGGGGCCAGGGGGAACCAGCAGGGAGGCTGCTGGGCATCGCCACGGAAGGATGAAGCCACATTTCAGCTCCTACTTTTATCATTAGAGAAGGTGTAAAATAGGCATCTCGCAGTGCCTTGCCTTCCCAGGATTAGCCTTTAGAGGGGCTGGAAAGGATCAAACAGCAGATTTGTTTGTGCAATTAGCCCAAATGCTAATGAAGGGAAGCATGCAGGGGTGCTGGCAGGGGTGCTGAGCACCCACCCACCCCGCTTTGCCCTGCTGGCAGCCCCGTACTGACCCCATACCTCGTGCTGACCCTGTGCCCTGCACAGATCCAGGATTTGGCCATCCGGTGCGTGCAGAAGAACATCAAGAAGAACAAAGGGGTGAAGGATTGGCCCTGGTGGAAGCTCTTCACCACGGTGCGGCCCCTCATCCAGGTGCAGCTCACCGAGGACCAGATCCGCGGCAAAGACGTGGGTATCTGTGCCAGGGGATGCTGGATGGAGCAGGGAGAGCTTGGGGGAGCGTTGGTCCTGGGCAGGGCTCCACAGTGGGGTGGGATGCAGGACCCCATGGTGGGGTCGCATATAGAAGCTAACGGTGGGGTGGGATGCCGGATCCTGCAGTGGGGTGGGAAGCAAAACCCGGGGAAGGGTGGGATGCAGGATCCTGTGGTGGATTGGGATACAGGACCCCACCGTGGGTTGGGATGCAGGAGCCCGTGATGGGGTGAGATGCAGGACCACGTCTGCCAGAGCGCCAGGCTCGAATTGCTCCCTAATTTGCGAATCAGCATGTCATTAGCATCCCGAGAGCCGGCTGTTGCTTGAGCCCAATTACAAGCGTGGAGAATGGAAATGAAACCGTGTGCCGAGAGGCAAATGCGGGGGCTCCGCTCGCACTGGCAACCAGACACTGGTGCACCCGCTGAGCACGGAGCTGCTGCCTGGCTCAGCTTTCACCCCGACCTGCCGGGGACAGCACCTGGGTGGGGGCACCTGGACAGGGGCACCTGAGCCCCCTGCTGCCTCCCCTGCCTGTGCTGGGACCAGAGGAAGAGAGAGGAAGATGTTAGCAGCCAGACATGCTTCCACAATACTAGCTGGTGGTCCCTGGGCATCCTGGTGGGCCCCCTCCCTCCCCACCTGGGCTGGGTGTACCCAAACCCTTCAGCAAGCTGCTGATGGGTGGATTTGCTCCCACCCCCTTTCCCAAGGGATGTGGGTACCCCTCTGCAGCTTTTCTGGGACTGCCTGGCATTTCGACACCATTTATGGGGTTGGAGTCGGCACGACGGCAGAGCGGGTTGGGGAAAGTCCCTGCCCAGCCCTTGGCAGGGGAGAGCAGCCCCGGGGAGCCCCCACCCTGCCCATCCTGCACTGGGGGGGTGCTGGGGAGGGGCAGAGAGCTGCCAGCCTCCTACCCGCCAGCCTCTTCCCTGCGCCTGCCCCCTCCCTCACCGCCTGCTCTGTTGCAGGAAGAGATCCAGCAGCTGAAGAGCAAACTCGAGAAGGTGGAGAAGGAGCGTAACGAGCTGCGGCTTAACAGCGACCGCCTGGAGAGCAGGGTAGGTCCTTGCCGGTGCCGGGATGGGGTATGGTGCCGTGCCAGCCTGCCCCAGCCCATGGCCCCGTTCCCCCTGCCGCCCCCAGATCACAGAGCTGACGTCGGAGCTGACGGACGAGCGGAACACCGGCGAGTCGGCCTCCCAGCTGCTGGACGCCGAGACGGCCGAGAGGCTGCGGGCTGAGAAGGAAATGAAGGACCTGCAGGTA
This sequence comes from Aleadryas rufinucha, assembly GCA_013397815.1. NCBI lineage: Eukaryota > Metazoa > Chordata > Aves > Passeriformes > Aleadryas > Aleadryas rufinucha. The sequence continues at coordinate 77,963 of VZTH01005088.1, forward strand.
AATGTGCCCCTCCCTGGCCTCGCAGTGTCTCCTGTCCCCCCCAAGTGCTCACCGCGGCCGTGTCCCCTCCCAGGCCAAGTACGATGCCCTGAAGAAGCAGATGGAGTCGATGGAGATGGAGGTGATGGAGGCTCGCCTCATCCGGGCGGCCGAGCTCAACGGGGAGCTCGACGATGATGATTCAGGTACTGTCCTGCCTCCAGCGCTGGCTGCTGGCACACCCTGCAGTGTCCCTCTCTCCCTGTGCCACCCTCACAGCCCCTTGGTGACCGTGTTTCCCCACACAGGTGGCGAATGGCGGCTGAAATACGAGCGGGCTGTGCGAGAGATCGACTTCACCAAGAAACGGTTGCAGCAGGAGCTGGAGGACAAGCTGGAGGTGGAGCAGCAGGGCAAGAGGCAGCTGGAGCGCAAGGTGAGTGGGGCTCAACCCTGGGGACTCCCTGGTCCCCTCAGCATGGCTAGGACAGCAGGGACATGGTGGCATCCAGGAGTCCTCACTGCCCTGCCCGCCTCTGCCTGCAGCTGGCGGACCTGCAGGCGGACAGCGAGGAGAGCCAGCGGGCGCTGCAGCAGCTGAAGAAGAAGTGCCAGCGCCTGGCTGCCGAGCTGCAGGACACCAAGCTGCACCTAGAGGGACAGCAGGGACGCAACCATGACCTGGAGAAGAAGCAGCGGAGGTGGGGACCGTGCGCTGGCAACGGGGGGGACACAGGGGACACGCCTCTGGCGAAGTGGCATTACCATTTTAGCAGGGATTTGGGCACCTCACCAGCTCCTACTTGGCTGAGGTGTCTCCAGCGGGATGGGACTGCCCGAGTTGGATGTGTTTGTTGTGGAGGGGGATCCCCATGCCCTTTTGGGGGGCTCAGAGCTGCGTGGTCCCCCCCATACAGGGTCATGCCCTATGGTGGAGGCTGCTAGTGCCCTGCATCTCCGCTCGGCATGCGCTGCCATCCCGTCCCCTCTCCCAGCCCCAAAGTTTGCTAACGTTATTAAGCAGCAGGGACGCTTTCATCTCATTATGGTAATGATCGCACACACAAATACAGCGAGAGAATCCAATCTAATTAATTTCAATTTCCGCGGATTGGAGTCTGTGCTAATGCAGCTGTTTATTACTCAGCGCGAGGAAAAATGGGGATTAGCTGCCGAGGTGTTTAACGCAGGTCACAAACTCAAGCGCAGGGTTGTTTTCCAAGCCCCAAAGGCAGTGATTTCGGAGCAAACCCGGCTGATCCCATCCCAGGGGCACTGGGAGAGACTGCCACGGCACTGCCTGGCTACAGGCTGTGCTGAGCACTCCTCCACCAGGGACTTGTGTCCCCTCCGGGGGGTCGCGTGTCCCCTTCGGGGATGGGACCAGTGCCATGTCACGTGGAACCCCGGCACTGGGATGCAGCTGTGGGAGCCGAGCTGCTGCAAGAACCCATCTCTCCTAGAGACCCCTCTATATCCTGCTTGGAGGATTTGGTGTCTCCAGCTGCCTTGGAGTAGCCAAGTCCCTGCTATTGGCAGCCACAGTCTCACAGACACGTGCTGGCCCTGGAGAACAGCTGAGGTGCTGCTGGGGTCGGTGCTGCAGGTGCTGCACTCCCCATTAGCACGGAGCGAAGGCGTCGGGAGGAGTGTCTGAGTGACTCTGTGCCACTGTGCTGGCAATTAAAGACTCATCAACAGTGTGTTTCAAACAAGCACTCGGCAGCACACCGCCCTTCCCAGCGCCTGCTGCCGAGGGAAGGGGATGCTCGGTGCAGTGCCCCTGGCACAGGGCTGAGGATCAGTCCCCGGGGTGCTGAGTGCTCACCCCACTCTCCCCGTGCAGGTTTGACAGCGAGCTCTCGCAGGCGCACGAGGAGGCACAGCGGGAACGGCTGCAGCGGGAGAAGCTGAGCCGAGAGAAGGATGTGCTGGTGGCCGAGGTCTTTGGCCTCAAGCAGCTGCTGGAGGTGAGTGGCCCCCGGCCCCCTCCCCAGCCTCCCAACCACCAGGTGCCCCGGGCTGACGGTGACCCTGTCTCTCGCAGGACAAGGACTCGGACATCGCAGGGCTGACGCAGAAGGCAGAGGCGCTGGAGGCAGAGCTGCAGGACATCTCCTCCCAGGAGTCAAAGGACGAAGCCTCCCTGGCCAAGGTGAAGAAACAGCTGAGGGACCTAGAGGCGAAGGTCAAAGACCAGGAGGAGGAACTGGATGAGCAGGCTGGGACCATCCAGATGCTGGAGCAGGTACGGCGGGGAGGGGCGAGGTTTCTGGGTGGGGTGGTTTCATGCAAGGCTGTTATTACCTGGGCCGGGCTTGCCTGGGAAGAGGAGGCGGTCGCCCTGAGCCCGGCGTCAGGCCAGGCATTGCCGCGGCCAACACGGCTCCCGGCCCTCCGTGCCATGGCCCGGCAGGTCACCATGGGGCGGGCAGCCCAGCTGGCCTCAGACCAGGGGGTTTTCAGGGTGAGTGGTGCCTGGAGAGTGGCACGGAGGGGTCCCCATGTCCCTTTCACTCTGACCACATCCCCACCATTTACAGGCGAAGCTGCGGCTGGAGATGGAGATGGAGCGGCTGCGGCAGACTCACGCCAAGGAGGTGGAGAGCCGTGATGAGGAGGTGGAGGAGATCCGGCAGTCATGCCAGAAGAAGGTAGGGCTCGGCTGCAGCCCCTCTGCCCAGGAGGGCCTGGGATGCATCCCCATGCCCCGGCCAGGTGCTGGGAGCTGCCAGCCGGGCACCGTCACGCAGCACCCGGCTCCCACGCAGCCGACCACAGCCCGGCTCCACCGGCCTGGCGGGTCCAACCAGTCCTTCTGCTGCCCCGGCCAGCTCACGCCGGGCTTTGTGCCTCTGGTTGCGCAAACACCCAGCCGCTGGGGTCACCCGGTGTCCCTGGTGTATGGGGACACGTGAGGAGGGGGGTCATGACCCCTCCTCCCCGGCCTGACCGGCTGCCCCCTGGCTGTCCCCCAGCTGAAGCAGATGGAGGTGCAGCTGGAGGAGGAGTACGAGGACAAGCAGAAGGTGCTGAGAGAGAAGCGGGAGCTGGAGAGCAAGTTGTCTGCTGTCAGTGAGCAGGTGGGGTAAAGGGCAGCTGGGCACCTGCCTTGCTTTGGGGACCCTGAGGTGGCCGTGGTGGGGTGGACACCCCTCGGGCATGGAACCGTGGCAAAGCTTCCCCTGCCACAGGCCAACCAGCGGGACTTTGAGACGGAAAAGCGCCTGCGCCGGGACCTGAAGAGAACGAAGGCGCTGCTGGCTGACGCTCAGATCATGCTGGACCACCTGAAAAACAACGCACCCAGCAAGAGGGAGATCACCCAGCTCAAGAACCAGGTGTGCATCCAGACCCTCCCCACGCTGCAGGCTTTGAGGGACAGGGGGTGTCCCTGTTCCCTGGGCAGGCACTGAGCTGTATCCCTGCAGCTGGAAGAGTCGGAGTTCACCTGCGCGGCCGCCGTCAAGGCCCGCAAATCCATGGAGGTGGAGATCGAGGACCTCCACCTGCAGATCGACGACCTTGCCAAGGCCAAGGCAGCGGTGAGTGGGTTTGGGGCGCAATGAACCCTGGTGGGGCCATGCCCCATTTGCACCCAGGGTGGCCCCACGCTGTTTGGAGTGGGTTTGGGGGGTGAGTGCCCCATTCCCGGGATGCAGCGGGAGACATGTGTGGCTCCCTGCAGCTGGAGGAGCAGCTGAGCCGGCTGCAGCGGGAAAAGAATGAGGTGCAGAGCCGGCTGGAGGAGGACCAGGAGGACATGAATGAGCTGATGAAGAAGCACAAGGCAGCTGTGGCCCAGGTGAAGGGGGAGCAGCAGCTGCACCCATCCCACCCACTCAAGATGTCCCTCTTGGAGCCAGCACAGTGGGATCCCCACTGATGGCCCTGCTGTGTCCCACAGGCATCCCGGGACCTGGCGCAGATGAATGACCTCCAGGCACAACTGGAGGAGGTCAGCAAGGAGAAGCAGGAGCTTCAGGAGAAGGTGGGGATGCACCCTGAGTGAAGCCAGGGCAGTGGGGAACACCCAGAGACCAGCTGCCCACACCATGCAGGGCCCCCTTGCACTGTGGGGGTGCAGAGCAGTCCTGTGGGAAGCTCTCCATCAGCATGGGAGCAGCATGGCCAGCAGCTCTCCTCCAGGACAGCGTGGCAGGGGGGGCAGGGTGATTGTGGTCGGGGCTGAGGCTGTGCCCTCTCCCGCAGCTGCAAGGTCTGCAGAGCCAGCTGGAGTTCCTGGAGCAATCCATGGTGGACAAGTCGCTGGTGAGCCGGCAGGAGGCCAAGATCCGCGAGCTGGAGACCAGGCTGGAGTTCGAGAGGACGCAAGTCAAGCGCCTGGAGGTAGGCACGGGGCTCTCCCTCTGCTCCTTCTGGGACAGGGGTGCAACAGGACCGTAATGAAGCTGCCTGAGGGTCTGCTGAGCGCCTCCCCTCCCCAGGACCCCCCACGCTGCAGCCCTCCCCCTCTGGCAGCCCATCCCCGTCTCCACAGGGAAGGCTCCCTGCAAGTACTGATAACAGTAATCCACCACCCAGCCTGGCAAAGTGCTGCTCTTTCCCTGCATCGACTTAGGGAAATTATAGACTCCCCAGTCCCGCGAACGCAGCCTGTTTTATATTCTGCCTCCGCAGCTCTGCCGGGGAGCGCGGCAGCTTAGCTCTCCTCTTCATATTTTCCAAGCTATTATTTCCTTCCCCACTCTCTCTGCCGGGGCCATAAATATGCAGCGGCTGGCTCAGTGGCTGGGGGAGAACGGGAGCTATTTTTTCCCTACGTTACATGTTTTAATTACTTCACACACAGTTAAATCTATTTTTCCAATTCAACAAAGCCCTCGCTGTTGTTCTGCCCCTTCCCTGGCCCTGGGTGGGGGTGGTTTCTCCTCCATCTCCTTGAGTAAATTTATGGGAGTGGGATCCGTCCTCGCATCATCCCCTGGTGGGTGTCGGGGTGAGGATGGACCTGCAGGATGAGAGGTCCGTGGGGGGATTTGGGGTGACCCCGCTGTTCTGCAGAGCCTGGCCACGCGGCTGAAGGAGAACATGGAGAAGCTGACGGAGGAGCGGGATCAGCGCGCAGCCGCCGAGAACCGGGAGAAGGAGCAGAACAAGCGGCTGCAGCGGCAGCTCCGTGATGTCAAGGAGGAGATGGGCGAGCTGGCCAAGAAGGAGGCAGAAGCCAGCCGCAAGAAGCACGAGCTGGTGAGGCACCCGTGATAGGGCCAGGCAGGGCACAAGGGGGTGTTCCCTGAGGAACCTGGCTCATCCCGCTCCCTCCCCGCAGGAGATGGACCTGGAGAGCCTGGAAGCCGCCAACCAGAGCCTGCAGTCAGACCTGAAGCTGGCCTTCAAGCGCATCGGGGACCTGCAGGCGGCCATCGAGGATGAGATGGAGAGCGACAGCAATGAGGATCTCATCAACAGGTGAGAGCATTTGGGCCCAGCTCCCGCGCGTCTCCGGGGGTCACCGCTTCCCCTCGCCACTTTGGAAATGCCACGGGGATCCCTCGGCTCTGCCTGGCCCTGGCAGGATGCTGTCTGTGCATCCATCCATGCATCGTGCACTCGTGCATCTGTCCATGCACCCGTGTCTGTCCATCCGTGCATCAGGCACCTGTGCACACAGGCATCAGTCCATGCACCTGTGCATCCGTCCCTCCGTCCACCCGCAGCCCCCATGAGCTTCAACCACTTGTGGAGGTGCCTGAAATGCATCCAGGATCCTGCCAGCTGCCTGGAAACAGCCCAGGGAGCCCCAGGAGCCAGGGCAGCATAAGCTGGCAGGAGGTTTGGGATGCTGGGATCCAGCCCAGCCCAGGATAGAATTATAGAATCGTACGATTGTTTAGGTTGGGAAAGACCTCTGAGATCATCGACTCCAGCCATTAACTCAGCACTGCCATGCTAGCACTAAATCATGTCCCCAAGTGCCACATCCACACATTTTTTTAATGTTTCCAGGGAATGACTCCACCACTTCCCTGGGCAGCCTGTTCCTATGCCTGACCACCCTTTTGGTGAAGAAGTTCTCCCTAATATCCAAGGCACAACTTGAGGCCATGTCCTCTTGTCTTATTGCTTGTTCCTTGGGAGCAGAGCCTGACCCCCCCCCGGCTACAACCTCCTTTCAGGAAGTTGTAGAGAGTGAGAAAGTCTCTCCTGAGCCTCCTTTTCTCCAGGCTGAGCCCCCCCAGCTCCCTCAGTTGCTCCTCATCAGACTTGTGCTCCAGACCCTTCCCCAGCTCTGTTGCCTTTCTTTGGATACGCTCCAGCACCCAGCCTGGGATGCTGGGATCCAGCTGGGTGCAACCCCACTCCAGGGGCACAGAGCAGCCTCACTTCCCTCCCCTGTCCCTTCTCCACCATTTAATTTGCCCACATCTGTTCCCCACCCATTTGGTCTTTTTTTTTTTTT
>VZTH01005088.1:84460-97091 GCA_013397815.1 Aleadryas rufinucha
TCCAACCCCTCCCAGTTTGCAGGACATGGTGGCAAAGAATCAGAAAAGAAAGAGTAAACTGTGAGGAGCATCTCTTTCCTTCCTCCCCTCCCCTAACCCCCACCTCACCCCCAGGGGCCGGGGTCCCGCATGCCACTGGCCCAACTCTGCATGCCCTAACAGCACCCACAGCACGGCACATAACCACATCCCACGCATGGGGATGGGATGAGCCCCTGGGATGGGCTGGGGGGGGATGCTCTGCCGAGGCTGATGATAAATCTGTCAGAGTGGGGCAGCAATGGAGCCCTGCTACCACTAATTAATACCCCCATCCATGGTTGCTCCAGCGACCCAGATCCTGCTTAACTAACGGCACGTTTGCCTGGACATAAACTGTGTTTGATGTGGATCTTAATTCCGTTGGTCAGAAAACCTTAGCTGCCCCCAGAGCTTGTTTTTGGGGCTCGTTGGGGGGTTTTTTGGTGTCATTCTGTGTCTTTTTGTTGGGTTTTTTTTTCCCCAAGCCCAGCATTGCCTGGATGTATTGCAGGGGAGGGAGATGCGCAGGATGGAGTGCGGCTTGTTGCTCTGAATTTAAAAAGAGAAGGATTCATATACAGGGTCTAACGCAGCCTGTCCCTTGTGCTGTTTGCCGTCATTCCCAGGCAGGGAATAAGCCCAAAACCAGGCGGATAAAAGGCCTTTTAAGATCCTATGATACATCCTATCCCTTCTTTGGAGTGGCCTAGTGGGAGCAGGGTGGCAAGAGGGGACCACACTGCTTCAATTTCCGTATAGATCCCGCCGGTGCTGCCATAACCCTAATGAAAGCAGTAAGCGGTGAGGTATTAAGAGAGATTTATTCAGGGATGCTTTTAACGTGGAGGAATGGATTTTGCAATGCAGACAGCACCTTCTTTCTAAAGGCAATCAATATGGTTACCAACGGCCGTTATAAATTAGATGGTTTAAGCCAGATAGGACTTTTTTTACGCCGGGACGTAAATCAGGGGCTCTCGGGCACGGCAGGGCTGTAAATCTGCCCGCTGTGCTCCCGCGCCCGCCGCGCCGGAGTCGTTTCTGTTCCGCCTGCTAAACTCCTGTTTACCCGGGGCCATCAGCATTGCTCTTCCTCGCTGTAATTCTGCACGCGACGGCAGCCTATAAAATGAACCCACTTATTTCCTTCCCAGTCCCGGAGCTGGAAATCTCCTGTGTTTCTGGAGCTGTGCCCTGCCTGCGGCCCCAAAGCCAGGCCCCACTGTCTTCAGCTCCAGAGCCGTGCAGTGACGGGGAGAGATGTTGGGCAGAGGGTGCGAGAGCCCCTTGGGCAGGCACAGGGGTGGTTTGGGGGTGCTTCAGGGAGCCCCTGGCTTGCAGGTTGGACTATGTGCATGCAGATTATGTCCCAGAGAGGGAGCAGAACCATAGGATGGGGTTTCACCCATGCCAGGGTACACAGGCAGTGGGTACTGGAGGGGTTCAGTGCCTTCCAGTGCACTTTCATCTCTCCAGCACCCAAAACCTCACTGCCCCACGCTGACCTCTTGCTTTCTTCCACCCTGACCCGCTCCTCTGGCAGCGACGGTGACTCAGATGTGGACTCGGAGCTGGAGGAGCGCGTGGATGGGGTGAAGTCTTGGCTCTCCAAGAACAAAGGCTCCTCCAAAGCGCTCTCAGATGACGGCAGCCTGAAGGGCAGCAGGTGGGTGCAGGGCTGGGCACGGGGCTGGCGGGCAGAGGACAGGCTGAGCTGTGCTGGGACATGGACAGGGCTGGGTGGGTGCCCATGGGATGTGGGATTTGGTGCTGTGTTCCCATCTGGTGTTTGTTGGCCAGGGAAGGGTTAATGCTGGTGAGCGGCTCAGTCTCCAGTGGGGACACACATCCTCCAACCCAAGGGGACCTCCCTGGTCCCCGTTCCCTCATCCCACCCTGGAGGCATATGGACATCCACAGCCCCCAGCCCATCTGCCTCCCCAGGGCTGGCGGTGCTGGGCTTTAGCTCTGTGCAGCATTCCATCACTCCAGGACTGATTCCCTGCTCCGTCCCGCCCTCCTCTGCAGCCCCACCCCATCCCGCCCCACACCTCTCAGAAAATGTGGGCAGAGGTGGGGGACGTGCCCAGGTGCACCTAGGGCATGGGACTGGGGTACACAGCCCCACTCCCCTTCCCCGTGGAAAACGCTTGCCTGCTGAGCACAGATTGCTTTGCTTTTATCCAAACCCAATTTCCTAGCAGGGCTCCAGGAGTCCCAGGGGACTCCCTCCCTCTGCCGAGCAGGGGGGAGAGATCTGAGCTGGTTTCTGTTAATTGGTTTAATTTATTCAGCGGTGCAGATGTAAAACATTTTGTTATTGGAGATAATTCCACCTTTTCTGAAGTCGGGAATCAAACACAGCGGCTCCAGGTAGCCGACAATGAAATAAATTGAAGGCAACACTTTAAAGGGGAATCAAAGTGCTGGGCTAGAACAATTCCCACATTTACATGACATTTTTCCACGATGCCATTTCCCGCTGACGCAAATTGCCGAGGCCGCCTCGCCGGCCCCCCCTTCGCCCGCTCATCTCCGTGTCTCTCTTGTCTCCCCGGTGCGTGCGGGGCCGCGGTGCCGCGGCACAGGTCAGCCCCGCCGGACGGCCCCGAGCCCGAGGAGCGGCCGGTGTCGGTGTTGAGTTCCCTCAGCTACAGGAAGCGGCCGGGCCTCAAGGACTCCATAGGCGGCCGCGGGGATGAGCAGACGCTGTTCAGCGCCCTGGGCGAGCGGCCGCCTTCCCCCGAGCGCCCTCCGCGCAGGGCGGCCCGCGGCGGCGAGCCCCAGGACCGGGCGGCCGTCATCGCCCGCGCCTTCGCCGACGCCAGCGGCCGGGCTCGCCAAGGGCTGGACAAGCGGTGGTCCCTCTCGGCCACCGACGTAGAGAAAGCCTCTGTCGCCTCCGTCGCCTCCGCCCCAGTGAGCCGCGTCTCCTCCGCCTCTTGGCGCGGGCTGGAGGACGGCGATGATGGGGACGAGGGGTGCTCGGTGCTGAGCTTCGCCCTCTCCAGCCCCGGCAGCTTGCGGAGCCGGCGCGGGGGGCCCGAGGGCCGCCCTGAGTCGAGGCTCTCCCTGGCTCGCAGCCGCCTGGATGAGGCGGACGAGGGGTCCCGCGGGCAGCCCCTCTTGGGGCGCAGCTTCTCTGTGCCCCCACGGCCCCGCAGCGCAGCCTCCGAGGAGGAGGGTCCTGGGGACGCCCGTCCCGTGCGGCACCGCTCCTACCTCGACCCCGACCTGGAAGCCGCCATTCAGGAGGTGCTGAGCTACCGCCCGCTGCGGGCCAGGGGCTGCTCCAGCCCCGAGGCCGACTCGGGGGACGATGGCCGGAGTGTCCGGAGTGTCAGGAGTGTCCGGAGTGCGGCCCCCCTGGGCGCCGCTGACCGCCCCTCCGGCAGCCTGCGCCGCTCCGCATCCGCCCTCGACTTCTCCCGGCACACCTGCCGGTGCCGCAGCAGCTCGGGCTCCTCCGAGGAAGAGGAGGAGCGGAAGAAGAAGAGCTCCAAGAAGCGTGCCAAGAAAAGCAAGAAGAAATCTAAGAAGAAGAAGAAGCAGCAGTCATCATCCGAGTCCAGTTCCTCCTCCGAGTCCTCCTCTGGCTCCACCAGCTCCTACCGCAGCACCTCCAGTGTCAAGAAGGGCCCGCGGGCGGCGGGGGGCGAGGAGCCGACACGTCCTGCCCGGGGCAAGAAGGAGGAGAAGCAGCGGAAGAAGCAGGTGGACAGCCTGATGATGAAGTACCTGTACCGTCCCGAGAGCGACTGAGGCAGGAGGTGGGAGCGGTGTGTGCCGTGCAGCATGAACCTCCCCGTGTGCCACTAACCGCTCGTCCTAACCCTCTCCTGACTCCGGAGTTCTCCTCTGCCGGCATGGGGCACCCCGGGATGAGGCAGCCCTCTGTGCCTGCAGCAGCCCGGCTTTGGGGTGCTGCAGGGCGTCCCGAACGCATCTCCATCCGTGGGGAGATCCCCGGCATGGCCGCAGCGGGACCGGCAGCTGCCCGTGCTGCCAGGACGCAGCGTGTTCAGGATTAGCAGCTGCGGGACACCAGGAAGTGCTAATCCCTTCCTGGCTCCCCAGCCATCGGCCAGGACACATCTGGATTTATTCCTTCGGGAAATTTGTAAGGGTTTGATGGGCAGCACAGCCCCCAGGAGCAGAGGGGAATGGGATGGGTACTAACACGCACCCGCTGCAGTGTGTGAGCATGGGGGGAGGCAGCACTCGCGGTGGAGGACCCAGGGTGGGCAGCTGGAGCTCAGAGTTGCCCTGTGCCCTGTCGGGTGTCTATGATGGGAATTCGGGGTGTGAATGGCCTCAACCTGCAGGACTTTGGGGCTCTGCATGCTGTTTGATGCAGAGGAGAGGGTTTGCTGGGGCTCGCCGGCAGCGATTTCAGAGCAGGCTCCATCCTTTCTGATGGCTCAAATAGGAGAATGGCTGGAGGAGAATGGCTGGAGGAAGGGAAAGAAGCCTTTTGGAAAAGTGGTCGCCATTGAGTTGCTTGTCCCAGGGGAAGGGAAGGCGTCATGGGGTACCGGGGAAGCAACACCCCCAGCACCCAGCCCTGGGCTCGGGTACAATCGGGACCCTCAGTCTGGGTGTCTGGGAGCGCTGGTGTTGGCATCCAGAGCCACGAGCCTTTTCCTGGGCAAGCTCAGCTCGGCCCCACTGCGGAGCAGGGGCTCAGCTCAGCGCAGCGAGGAGTTGTTTGCAGTGAGGCATGTCCCAAATATCTCGGAAAGAATAAAAAAGAAGGCAATCAAGGCTCCATCCAGCTGGCTGCCAGCGTGCTGGCTCACCGCAGCTCCCGCTGCAGCCGGAGGGGAGCTGTGCTCAGCAGCCAAGCCGTGCTGGGGACATGGAGCCCCCCGTGACCCCCCCCTAACCCCGTTCTCTCCCACAGCCCCACGAGCTCCCGGCACACCTTCACCTACGACAGATGGGACGATGAGCAGGACGCCGGGGACAGCACACGTCGCTCCTCCCGCAGCTCCCCCAGTGCCAGCGAGGCGGAGAGCCGGGCTGCCGAGACCCCCGCCTAGCCCCCCACCACCATTTCCCACCGCCCCGGAACCGCTCAGCTCCGGGGGCCGGTATTTGTTCTGCGCGGGGTGGGGGGACACACGCGGCCGCCCCCCGGCTCCAGCCATGGGAGGAGCAGCCCGGCCGGCTCGCTGGCTGCACCCCCCACCCTCCCACCTCCTGTCTGTCCTTGGCGGCGGAGTCGGCTGCTCCGGCACCCGGGATTTATTCCTCAGTGCCTGCTGGCTCCTTGTTTTATAACTTAAACTCCCCCCTTCGGCACCCTGCCGTCCTCTTACGCCCCTTTTAGTTGAGCCAAAGACGTCTCTCGCTGGCCGGGCCCTGGGGAGCAGCCTCCCGGCAGCCGGGAAGGGGACATGGGGACAGGGTCCCACGTGCCCACCTGGGTTTTTGTCACCCCCCAGCCCCCCACCTCTGCCTGGCTGTTTTGCACTAGCCCAGCTGTGCATTCTCCCCCCACCCCCTTTACTTTCAGTATGAAAATAAACGTCATTTCTGGCTGGTGATACTGGCTGCTGCCTGCTCCATGTGCCTGGGGGCTGTCCCCGTTTTGGGGGGGTGTTTGCATGGTGAAAGGGTCTGATGGAATGGATCCAGCCCCAGCAAGAATGCAGAGCTGCATGGAAAGGCCAAGTCTGGCCTCTTCCCTGAGCCTGCTGCACCCATGGGTGCTGGGGAGGGGAGGGGGGGGGAAAGCCCTCGTGGGTGCCAGTGCTGAATCATTTATCAATCTTCATAAATATGCAGATGAGCAGCGGGACAGAGCCTCTGCCTGCCGGCGTTAAATAATTAACGCGGAGGAGATGATGATGTGCGTTGCTGGCTGCCTGCGCGGCTCAGCCTCGGCCCTGGCCGTGTGCTGTCCCCGTGCCACGTGCTGTGCCCTGCACCTGGCCCCGAGGACACCCCGCACCCTGAGGACCTCCCTCACTCCTTGGCAGGTTGTTTCCCTTTCCCCACCACCTCTTGGAAGCGCACAGGCCAAGCTCGGTGCTCGCTGCCATAAAGCCACGCTGCGCTAATGCGCTTTCATTAAGTGGGAGCGATCTAATGATAATAAAATGGCACATTTAACATTAAAACATTTAACTTGACTCCTAAGCGAGTGTGTCTCTCCGCGCTGCTCCAGCTCCATCTTCATGAGGCTGACAAAGCTCCTTAATTTGTTCCCCAGGAGTGGGTGCTCGGTAGAGATGGCTTGGCACCGCATGGCATGGGGGATGCGGGGATGGTGGGATGTGGGGAGGCAGGGTACCAGGATGCAGGGATGTGGGGAAGCAAAGGTGCAGAGGTGCTGGGGTGGTGGAATATGGGGACATGGGATGCAGGGTGTCTGGGGTGCAGGGTTGGAAGAGTGCAGCGTACTGGGACTCCCCAGGGTGCAGGGAGATGGAGACACATGGGGATGGAAGTACGCTGGGTGTAAGGATGCTGGGACGCAGGGACACAGCTGCAGGCCAGTGCAGTGCCATGGGGGCATGGCTGGAGCCCCACACCTACAGTGCAGGCGCAAGCACGCCGGGGAAGCGGGTGATGGCGAAGTGGGCCATGTTGTGGGATGGCTCCTCGCCCAGGCTCAGCTCACACAGCAACTTCCCCACCACTGGTGCCAGCTTGAACCCATGGCCTGTGGGAAGGAGAGGGAAGGTGGGGACACAGCCATCCCCACAACCCCGGATAGCTCTGGGGTGCTGGCTTGGGGGGGTGGCTGCCCTCGCCTACCTGAGAAGCCAGCACCGATGACGATGTTGCTGAACTTGGGGTGCCGGTCCAGGATGAAATCTTCATCTGGAGTGTTCTGGGGAGCCAGGGTGTGAAGGTGAGGGGACAGGGTGGGGTCCACCTTCAGGTGGGGGAGGGCTCAGGACCCTGGCTGCCTGGATCCATGCCCTGTGGGCGATCTCACCGTGTAGATGCAGGTCTCTATCACTGCCGGCTGGGTCTCTAGCCCAGGCAGATAGCTGCTGATGAAGCTGCTCAGGAGGGCGGTGTCAGGGCGGGGGGCACTCGAGGGGGCCTGATCCCGCTTCTCTGGATCTGTGGGGCTGCCATGGTGGTGGCACACCTGGAGGACAGCGGGTCAGGGCGGGCTGGTTAAGGAATCCCCCCACCTTGAGCTGCGCCCTGCTCACCTTCATCAGACCTGGGTACTCAATGGAGGGCAGCCCATAGATGCCGTGGGGGGCTTGGCTCAGCCCCAGGGTCAGGAAGCAGGGACTGACGCTGCCCAAGCCGGCGCTCCCAGGTTGCTTCTCCCTCCAGTAGCAGACGTCGATGCGCAGAGGCTGGAACCACTCCATTAGCTCTGGCCGTGATTGTGCCACCCTCCTGTGCCACCCACCCTTACCTGCAGCGGCAGGCGGAGACCCAGCTGTTCCACGAAGGCACCAGTCCAGGCTCCGGCCGTGATGATGAGCCGGGGGGCTTTGTACACCCCAGCAGTGGTGGTGACAGTGACCGTGGCCCCGGGTTCGATGCGCAGCACCTTCTCCCCGTCCCGCAGGGTGCCCCCGTGTCGGCGAAAGACCTCCTGGTTGGGGAGGGTGACAGGAGATGGCTGCGAGGGTAGAGCCAGGGGACCCCCATCCCGTTCCAGATCATCCCATGCCATCCCAAATCATCCCATCCCCTCAGCAGCGCCTACCTGCACTGCCCGCAGTGCTCGGTCAGCGAAGAGCACCCCACCAGTGCTGTCCAGCACAGCCACCTGGCCAGCTTGGAGCCGAAAGCCAGGGAAGCGCTGGGCCAGCGCCGTGGCGTCAAGGACCTCGTCAACACCCAGGCTCCTCCTGCAGGCCTCCAGCTCTGGTTCTCCCGGTGGCCCCAGCACCACCAGTCCCGTCTGCCTGCATCCCACCAGTCACGTCAGCTCACCCCGCTCCCGCTCCCTGCATGGACCCCCCGCTTGCTTTGCTCCTGGGGGAAACTGAGGCACGGCGACACCAGTGATACTTGGGATGTGTTACAGCCTGGTGCTCGGGCACCCCACAGTGGGATGAGGGTGACAAGGGCAGAGTGGTTAGGGTGAGATGCCTGGGGAGGGTCCGGACACTGACATCACACTCACCCCCCTAAATACAGCAAGAGCCATCAGCCCTGACCCCGGCACCGGAGGATCATTTAGATGCCCATTTCCTTAATGACATTTCCTTCATGGAGCCCCATAAATTACCAGGAACTGGCAGCTGCCTGCCAAGGAAGCCGCATACCACCCAAAGGTCACCGCCCCCAGTCCCGCGGGGAGGTGACGCTGCCCGGCGGTGGCTGCGTCCCTGTCCCCATCACCTGTAGAGGGTGGTGCCGGTCTCGGCCTCCAGCTGCTGCCAGAGGCGAAAGCTCTCGGGCATCATGCGGGAGTAGTACTCCTGGGGGTAGGCGCTGCGGATGATGCGGCTCTGCCCGTGTGAGCTGCCCCGAGAGTGGGGCAGGAGGAACTGTGGGGCAGAGAGGACATGGGGGTGACCATAGACAGTGCCACCCCCAACCCCGCCAGCCCCGTGTGCACCAGCGCCGTGCTGCAGAGGGCACCTTGGGACACAGCCTGTCCTGTCAACCACGACACCGGGACACAGCAGGAAACGGGGGTCTTGGTGCTGGGGACATGAGGGTCCTGGCGCTGGGGACATGAGGGTACTGGCGCTGGGGACATGAGGGTCCTGGCACTGGGGACAGCAGTGCCAGCAGCGGCTCTGCTCCGTGCCGTGGTGGAGGGCAGCCAGGTCTGCAGGCACCCGCCCCAGCCTGTTGGGAATGGGGACGTGGCAGAATGGGATCACCATACCTGCTCCAGCAGCAGAGTGTCTTTGTGGCGCTGGGCCAGGTGGTAGGCAGTGAAAGAGCCCTGGATGCCGGCCCCGATGACAATGACATCGTAGGTGGACTTCTGGGGCTGGCTTGGGGCAGCCATGTCTGTCCTCGTCCCTGCTCCTGTCCCTGTGGCCGCTGGGAGGGGAGCCAAGGGGAGGAACGGGGCAGAGTCCAGCCAAGCTGAGCGGCTGGTGGAGCCTTGGCCACCCGCCAGCTCTGTGGGGACACAGGGGCCACATTATTCCTACCCCTTGGGGCTGGCCAGGCAGGGACATTCTCATTCCCCCACCAACACCAGCACCTGGTCCCACCAGGGCAAGCAGCTCAGCTGATCAGAATGAGTGGGTGGGGTAGATGTGAAGGAAAACTGCTTCCAATAAATCCCCCTTTCCACTGGTCACTGCTGGCTCCAGCTGTGGTGGGACACAGGGCTTCCATTCGTGTGCCAGTGGGAAACCCTCCTTTCCTTCCAGGAAAACAGGTTGTTTTTTTTTTCCTCCAACACAATTTATTGCAGCCATAAACCATTTTGTTGCCATCTTTTGTTGTTATTTTTTTAACAGGAGATAGGGGTGATTTAGGGCTCACCAGAGCTGCCAGGATGCGGTATGGAGCCCCATGGTGGATTTTGCAAATCTGTAACATTTTGGGGTGTGATTGGGGTTTGGGGACAATGCCTCAGAGTGGGGGATAACGCAGGCAGGGGCTGCCAGTTTTGCCCACTGCCACCACTGCCCTGTGCTGCCTGACAGCTAATTAGGGGAATTAATTTACTCTGGCTTCTGCGGTTTAAAAGGCATTATTTACTGGTTAATTGTCGTTATTACGAAATGTTAAGTACCATTATTTATTTTGCCACTTGCCTCTGGTGATGAATGAAGCATTGGGGAGCACTGGAGGCTCCCACCGGGTCACAGGGACACCCCAACACCATACAAAGGCAGAACTGGCAGCTCGCAGCGATGGGGAGGTGAGAGGAAGAGGATGGGCAGCACGGGCAGAGGTTGGGGTGCCCCCCAGACCCCTCACCCACCCCACTGCCCATGACCACTAGTGCAATGAGTGCATCCCAGTCTCAGCACCACCGCAATGCCCAGGGCTCTGCGTCGCACAGGGCCCCGTTAAATCAGCACATCCTCGCTCGCCTTTGATGTTACAAATAATTCAGCAATTTCCCTCGGTTTCAGCTGACTTTTTTTTTTGCTTTGAATAGCCCCTCTACTTGCTCTTCCTTTTTTTGCTGGAAAGATGAAGAATAATTAATTATCCGTGAAACGTTAAATGGTAAAAATGAACTCCTCTCCCGTTAGCGGTGTGGCAATAGAACGGATGGAAAAGCCTCGCTTGTGAGGTTACAGAGAGGGTGAGACCTTTAGTGGGATGCAAATCACCATCCCCAGGGCTCTGTGGGACCCCTCAAGCCATTACTTTCATTCCACAGATGACCCCGACCAGGGCTGATCCCAGGCATCAGGGAGGTCTGCACCCCCAGAGCCCAAAAAGCAGCTGCAGGACCTCAACTTGCCTTGGGGTGAATTTTTGGGGGGTCCTCCCAGCCCTGTGCCAGGGTCTCCATCATCCCTGCTGTGTTCTCCTCACCTAGGTCTACACTGACCGGAGGCAATGCTTGCGGCAGCAAGAAATCCATTTCCCTAAGCAGCTGGCATGGGTCAGGAGAGCTCAGTAAAAATGGAATATTCCCTGTGTGGGCTGGGTGGATGGATGGGAAAACTCAGGGCTGGCAATGGCTTGGAGAGGGGGAAATGGGGGCTTGGGGAACTGCCTGGCACAGACTGTGGGAGCTGCCCCAGCTCAGTTCCACGTGGCACGGGGGAAATGGGGAACGAGGAACTTTGGCCAAGGCTGGGCAAGGATCAGATGCAACTTGATGTGTGCTGGACTCTGCACCCACTGCACCCTTTTTGTCCACTGTACACTGGGATAGAAGTTTCCCAAAATCCCATCATCCATCTGTGCCGGCCTCATTTTTCACCGAGCATAAACCAAGACTTAAAAAAGAACTAGGGAGCAATGCTGCTCCCCAGGGAGCCAAGGGGAACACGGCATCCTTCTCTCCCAGCCGCAGCATGCTGGCTCCACGCACACTCACCCCCATTTTCCTCCCCAGACCTCTCCATTCCCAATCCTTTGATGGCACCTGCAAAGGATTGTTTGTTTTCTGTCAAAGCCAACAGCGGCTGAAGGCAGCCCCTCATTAGCAGTCCAGGTACGTGCCTGGGGAAGCATCAGGCAGATTAAAATTATTTGAATATCATAATATTAGAAACTTCAATTTGGCCTCAAAACGCTCATCTTCCGAGCCCTACCAGGGCTTTGCTGCATTAAACATTGATGGCGCTACCGGCGGATCAAAGTTTTGGGTTTAGAGCTGAAAGTGCTTTGCAGGAGAGCCGGCAGCACCCCCGGGATGAGAAGGATCCCGGCATCGCTTCCAGCCCCGCTCCCACCGCAGCCGTGGGGCTGGTGGCACAACAGACAGTGCCACGGGCTTGGTGGCACACAGCCCATGCCATGGGACTGGCTGCCGTTCTGCTCTTGCCTCCCCGTGCCAAGCCATGCCGTTCTCCATGGCAGGAACGAGGCGTGTCGGCAAAGCAGGACCTGGGATTAAAATTAAACCCCCACCGGAGCTGGCTGCGTGGGCCGTGTGTGCAGCGGGGCTGGCCGGGCTGCGGGGGATCCGGCGAGGCGAAGCCATCTGGGCTTTTGCAGGGATGGGGAGGGGGTTATTAAACAAAGAGCTGGGGTTTTTTATATTTTTAACACCCGCAAGAGCCGTCCATCAGCCAACATGGAGCTGCTCGGTGCCGGTGCCAACACCATCTGCCCGCTGCAGGGCGGGCTGCCCACCGGGACCCCGAGGCAGCGGGCTGGGGAGGGGCTCTTGGACCCCCACCACAACGAATACCGGCCCCCCTCGGTGCTGTTCCGGGTCCAGGTGTCTCTGCTTGGGGGATGATGAGCCCAGCCCTAATTTGGACTATTTAGGGATGAGGAAGGGCAGCTTCGGGGGGTTGTGGTGAGAGTTCTGGAGGGCGGGGAGGCAGAATCTGGTGAGGTGCGCACCGAGCACGTTTCCCACAGCCCCCGGTGGCTCCCACCCCGAAGGGTTGCCGGGATTCGGGGAGGAAGGGGGGCTTAGGCGATCCCCCTCCCCCAACCTTCTTCTCCAGCTTTAGCGGGCGCCGCACTCGAAGAGTTACGGCGTGGGGGTGGGGTAGCAGGGAGGAGCCCCCCCCTCCCAGCCTGCGGGATTGGAGGGCGCCGCGCTCGGAGAATTACGGCGAGGGGTTGGGGGGGAGAGGCCCCCCCCATTCGTCCCTGGAATCAGCGAGCGCCTCACTTGGAGCATTACGGCCGCCCCCCCGCCCTGTCCCCGGGATTGGCGAGCGCCGCGCTCGGAGCATTACGGCGGGAGGGGGGGAGGATTTGAGGGGGAGGAGGGCAGAGCCCCCCCCTCCACACATCCCCGGCACTGGGTGTGCGCCGCGCTCGGAGCATTACGGCGGGAGGGGGGGAGGATTTGAGGGGGAGGAGGGCAGAGCCCCCCCCTCCACACATCCCCGGCACTGGGTGTGCGCCGCGCTCGGAGCATTACGGCNTTATCCGCCCCACCGCCACCCCCCTCCGGGGACGCGCACAGCGCTTTGCAGCCGGGCTGGTGCAACGCCGCCCCCGGCAGGCTCCGGCGGCAGCCCCTCTGCCGGTGTTACCGGCGGGGTTACCGGCGGGGGGGGGG
>VZTH01005088.1:97117-110690 GCA_013397815.1 Aleadryas rufinucha
ACCGGGGGCTGGGCAGGCACGGCGGGACCCGCTCCCGCGGTCACCGAGCCCTTCGAGCCACCCTCGGGCTGGCTGTGCCGTGAGCCGGTCCCCCCGTGCTGTCCCCACTGCCGGGTGGGGGGCACTGGGGGCATTTGGTTCTTTCCCCCTGTCCTCCCGCTTGGGGTGACCCCTCCAGCTCCGCGGGGGACAAGGGGGACGCAGGGGTGGCGGGTGTTGGTTCTTGCCAAGGAGAGCAGCCAACACCCAGCTCGGCTCCTTGGCTCTGCCGCCCATGGGGCACCGGCAGCCTCAATGCCTCGCGGTTCTGCTGCCCCAAAAATAGGGTTGGGGACCCTCCAAGGCTTGGGGAGACCTGTCAGGGATTGGGGTGCCGTGGAGCACTGTGGCCACGCATGGGGCGATGGGCGGGTCGTGGTCCAGCCCTGCTGGCCCCGGTGCGATGCGGGATGTGGGCACCGGCTGCAGGCAGCAGCCGTGCGGGGAGTTACATAAACTCCCCATCTGGCAGCGGAGCCCAGCCGGGGAAGGGCGCCGTGGCCCTGCGCCCGCTGCTATTCCCAGCTCGCTCTGCCGCCTGGGGCTGCTGCCACAGCCTTCTTTCTTGGGAAAGGGAGTGGATGGGGACAGCAAGTGGGGCAATGCCACAGTATCCCCATCTCCTGCCCTGCCGGGGGGCAGCAAAGATGGAATGGGGGGTCCACGTTGCTGCCTCTGTCCTGGGAGCAGGGCCCTGGGCAGGGCAGGTTTCCCCCAGGGGAGGCTGGTGCTTACTGTGTCAGTTTAATGATTTCTAATGAGCAATTACCTCTAGTCAGTCCCCTAATTTCTGAATATCAATAAAGTTAATTAAACACTGCATATGCATTTCCCAGAGTCTTAAAAGTGGGGATGCCCCGGGAGGTGCTGAGCTTTTCCCAGGCCTGGGACCCCTGGGGTCCTGTCCACCCTGTTATCCCCCCACCAGGTGCCAGGAGCTGCCTGTGTGGCTCATGCCCCAAGCTCCCCATCCTCCATCAGGCAGGGCTCCTAGGCAGCACCCCAGGTTCCATGCAGCACCGCCATGCTCAGTGTCACTGTGGCCTTGACTTGGCATCAATGGGCTGGTGCATGATGGGGATGAAGCCATGGGTTTGAGGGACATGGGGACAAAGAGTCTTGGACCCCTAATCCAGGAGGGGGAGCTTGGTGATCCGCTCTGAGTGGTGGTAATGCAGGGTCTGATCCTGTCTCTCTCCTGCCCCAGCTGTGGGTCACCACCAGCCCGTGGTGTCCACAGGGGTTTGCCCCAGCAGAAAGTGGGGTCTGGACCCCATGGCATTGGTGCAGCTGAGGGGTACGGTGCCAGGCACAGCTCCATCAACCCTGCCCTGCTGCAGCCCCTCTCCCCAGCTCTCCGAAGCCATGGAAGGCCAGGCATTTCTTGTGGGGGTCATCTTAGCCATGCTGGAGGGAGCTCCTTGTAATTTGGGGTCCTGGCAGCCTGGAGTAAAGGGAAGCAGCACAGGCTGTGGCAAGGGGCACAGGGCCTGGCCGTGCCCCCATAAGCTGTGCCACAGCATCCAGCCTCAGCCAGATGCACTGTGCCCACAGGGGTGATGTATTTGGGGGACACCCTGGGGATGTGGGTGCTGGCTGGGGCCTCAGTGTGAGGAGGGGGCTGGGGAAGGAGGCAGGAGCCTGCTCCGGTAATTAACGGCGCGTGTGCTCGTGCCCTGCGTGCCTCGGAGGAGTTCGTCACCGCCACGCTGCCGTGCCGCCAGGCCAGGATTATCTGGATAATACTCTTAAGCCAGGGAGCGGGAGGGCAGGGCTGTCCCGCGGGGATGTGGGGCGCAGGCTGAGCCAACCACCCCCACCATTGCCCGGGAGCCTGATTGCCGCAGGCAGCGTCTGTGGGTTTGCAGTGGCGGGGCTGAATTCGGCGCAGGGTGCTGTGCCAGGCAGGGCTGCCAGGCAGAGCCAGAGCAGTGGGAATGTGGGGGAAAAATGGGGTGCAAAGAAGCTTGGGCAAGGACATGACAAGGGCACCCCTAGGCCTGGTTTGGAGCAGTAGAGAACCCCCCTTCTGTGCTGCGGGTGGGACCCCCAGGCTGGCATGGGGCTCCTGGGGCTGTCACTCCCTCTGTGCAGCCCCTGCAGGGGTGGGGGATGAGGCTGACCCTTGCTGTGAGGTCCCCTGGGAGCACCAACAGCCCCCAGGGGAGGTGGATGAAGTTGTGTCTCCAGCGGCTCTGACGGGAGAGGATAATTTCGCCTCCAATCAATTCTTTAAATGCGCACAATTGAAAGATTGCCTCTGAAAGCTGCCTATAACCAGGGAGGTAATGGATTCTCTCCAGTCGCAGGCAGGAGCTCGGGAGTGGCAGCATCCCTTCCTCCTGCTGCTGGGGAGATGGGGACAACCGGAGGACCAGCACCGCTCCCACCATGAGCATCCTCGGGTGGGTGAAGAGGCTGCCTGGACCCCTCAGAGGCAGCTGGGGATGCCTCTGTCTGCCTGGCTCGCTGCCAGCCTGCCCTGTGCTGAGACCTGGCGCTGCTCATCACATCCTCCGAGGTGCCAGGGGGTCTTGTTGGCCAAGGCTGGGGATCTGCTCGGCCCCCAGCCTGCAGGAGAAGAGGCAGCAGCCAGCCCGCATGCTCGCCGTGCCAGTAGGAATTATTACATATATAATTTAAATGCAGTAACGAGCTGTGCTGAAGGGATCAAATATTAATCAGCTGCAAGAGCGCTGCTCTGACCCTGTGAAAATGGAGAGAGGTGCTTGAAATGCCAGATCAGGCGGTGTTGGGCCATGAGCGAGGTGATGCTTGGGCAGGGCAGGTTCTGGTGGTCCCCAGGTGCCCTGGGGGGTGGCAGCGAGGGGAAATGTTGGCTGTAAAATCAGCCCTCAGTTGCTTCCAGAGCTGGATGGTTCATCTTCTAGGAAAAGCGGTGCTGGGGCAGGGTGTGGGGCTGGCTGGAAGGGACACAGTGCTGGGGGCGGCTGAGATGCTGGCTCTGGCAGGAGCAGGCGGCGATGGGAGGGAATGGTGTCTGCAGGAAGTATGACATGGCTGAGCAGCCCAACGCGGAGCCCGACAAGCAGCTCTCGCTCGCCTCCCGCAACCGATTTCAATTACTGTCTCTGGCAGTGGGCGGAGGGAAGGGGAGACGGGAGCTGGGTGGGCAGCGTGGCCCTGCTCGCCCTGCCTGACTCCTGCCCATGCTGGGCAGGCACCCCCAGCACCCAGAGGTGCCCCGAGGGCTGGGTGCCCCTCTGCCACCCAGAGGGGTGAGCTGTGCTGGGTCCTGGGGGAGACCAGAGCTTGCATAGAGCCCCATGGGGGCCTGGCACCCACATCATGGTCACTGTGGGGTGGCACAGAGTGGGTGCTGCCCAGCAGTTGAGTATCCATCACAGGAAATCCTGGAGGAAGGCCTGGAGGGGCTGATTTGGGTGCTGTCAGCCCAGCAAGGGGGGACGTGGCACCGCACAGGGCTTGGGTCTGAAACAGCAGCAGACGTACAATTTATCACCGCTGCTGCCACGCAGGGAAATTGCTGTAGAAACCCATTAGCTCCGCAGGGAGAGTGGGGAAGGGGGATTACATGGGCCGTGGGTGGCGAGGAGGGGACAAGGGCACCGCTGGCATCCACCTGGTGGGAAGGGAGGAAAGCCCCAGGGATGGGCACCCGGCTGGCCGCTGGGTTCTGCCCTCGTGCCCACCCGGTGTCGGCGGGGCTCAGTGTGTCAGCCGGCGCTCGGCCGCCGCGATGCTCCAGGGAGCCGGTTGCGGTGATGTGACATGTGTCAGCGGGTAAATGACTGTTCAATTCAAGGAGAATTGCAAAACATACAAGGTCAAACGCTTCCCCGCCAGCGCTGCCATGAATATTAAAGCCGAACTCCTCTGATAGCTGCCAGGGCTGGCGGCCGCACTCACCAGCGGTGTCCCCGGGCACCAGGGCAGCCCCTCGGGTCCCCGCTCCAGCTGCTCGAACAGGCTCAGCTTGGCCGTGGGCATCTGGGGTCACCGGTAGTGCCAGGGTGGAGGTGGCCATGGGGTGGCAGGACATGGGTGCCAGCATAGCTGCCAGCTCGCCACACTGGGTGCCAGTGGTTTGTCAGCGTGGCAGCGGTGACAGCTGGGTGGCAGGGGAGCTGCCTGTGCCCACCCACCCCTGCCTGCACCCTCACACCATCTGTGTGCTCCCGCCTGCATCCGCCCGCCCACGCCTGCCTGCATCCCGACAATGCCTGCGCTCCCACGCTGCCTACACCTGCCCACCCACCACCTGCACCCACCTGCATTCCCTGCCTGCTCCTGCCCACGCTGCCTTCACACCTGGAAGCAAGCCCTGCTCCCTGCCTCAGGTCCCCAGGGCCACCAGGGCGGGGGACAGGTAGGGATCTGGCATCAATAGGGTGTGTTCCCTCTCCTGTTCCCGTTGTGGAGGCTGGGGGTGGTTCAGGGGGCTGGGGGCCGTGGGACAGGGAGGCTGTGGGTGGGGGGAGCGTGGTGTCGGCTGCCTGACAGCTCATTCATCACAGCTGCGGCCCTGGCCATGGGGGCAAAGCCAGATTGGATTTTAAATTGGAAAATAAACCTAGAATCTGGTGAGGCCCGACCCCTGTCCTTACCCTGTGCCAGGCACCCGGCTACCTGCACCTCCCGTCTGCCCCCTCCTACAGATGGGGAAACTGAGGCATGGAACACCACTGTGCCATGGCGCTGTGATGCTCCTGGGGCCACCGAGGGCCCTGCCCTGTCCCCTCCCTGAGCTGGGCACTCTGTTATTGCTTTCTTGGCGGGCAGCATCGATCGGTGCTCCCTGGGCGGCCGCGTGCTGCCTTATTTATTTATTTGTGACAGCAGGCAGCATCGATTCCCGCCGGGGGGGCCTCCGCCCGCTGCAGCCGGATTAGTCCCTGGCATCTCCCGGCTGCTGTTAATAAACTCCCACCCCACAAAGCCAATGGGAGGGATTAGGACCCCATCCCAGCTGTGGCCGTGGGCCAAGGGACCCTGACAGCCCCACGGCTACTGGGGACTCGGACAGCCCCTTTGCCCACCCCGAGTTCAGCGGGGTCGCTGCTGGGTGCCAGGGCCCAGAGGGGTGTGTGCTGGGTAGCCAGTCCCATGTCAGCAGTCCCTGGTCACCTTGGGGACATGGGAGGGACATAGCTGTGGCACTGGAGATAAGCTGCTTAGAGACATCTATGGAGGTGGAGGCTCTAATCCCGTGGTGTTCGTGGGGCATGGGTGGCAGTGACTGCCTTCCCACGGTGCCCTGAGCATCCTGCATCCCCTGTCCCAAGCATCCCCTGGTGCCAAAAGCATCCTGTGATACCCAGAGCACCACACAGAGCCCAGGGCAGTGCCTGGTGCCAGCACTACCCAGCTCAGGGTGCAGAGCATCCAGATGGGACTTGTTGTGAGGCCTGGCCTCAGCCTGCAGCCTCCATGGGGACCACTGTGCCCCCTAGCACCCCGGGCAGGTGAGATGCCCATGGAGAGGAGTGTCCAGGGGGCTGGGTGGGCATCTCTAGCCCAGCCTTCACCGCACGGGGCAGTAGTGACAGTGCAGGGCCCAGCCCCGAGCACTAATCTGCTATTAAAGCCTAACGGAGATTTTGGCGCCCTTCGGTATAAACTCATTAACTTTTATGTTCTAATAAATGGGTCCTATTAAAATATAATTCTGGCCTTGCTGGGGGGCAATTGAACCTCTCGGAGCTGGTGCGGGCAGGTGTCCCCGCTGTGCCTCTGTGCCCAGGGCATTGTCATTGTCCCTGCACGATGGCAGGGGGGTGGTGGGGACACGGGGTGGGTAGCAGGGGCGTGAGGATGCCTGCCAGCACCCAGCAGCTCCCCACTACGCTGCACACCCAAGATAATGTCTCTTAATAGTCCCTTAAAAGCAGCAGTCGCAGAGTAATTAATCTTCGCGGGGCCCTGCCCTGCTACGGATAGGGATAATTACCCGGTAATTGGCAGTATCGTGTCATCAATGCCTGTGCACGGCGGCAAGACGTGCCCACGCGCTACCGTGGCCTCAGAGGGATGCTGGGTGTCACCACGGCATCCCCTCTGCCGTGGCACGGCAGGGCTGGGGGACACTGAGCTGTGCCCAGCAGGAGAGGGGACGGTGCTGTGCCGGATCCAGGAGCGAGCGGGAGATGCTGGGTGACTCATTAGGGCTGATTAAATTCTCTTTTATTTTTGGTCTAAAGGCGGTAAGCGGCTGGGCTGGGCATGCTGGGGATTTGCTCAGGGACTAATGCCTGGGAGGGACACGGGGCTGTGACAGGGGAATCCCTGTGGTTGTGGGTGGGAGAAGGGGGAGTGTCGATGGGGTAGGGGGTTCCCTACAGACTCACACTGCTCAGGGACAGCCTGGCCGGAAAGAAACAGAGCTCTCTGGTAGCCTGGAGGAGGGTCTAAGTGTCTAGGCTCCGGTGACATTCCTGGTGCAGCCATGGCAGTCATGGTAATCACCTGTTTGCACCCTGGGAATGCGCAGTCCCCAGGGAACCTCAGCATGAGATGGACACCCCTGTGGTGAAGGCTAATCTGTGATCAGGGACACCCAATCCCAGGGCTGTCCCCAATCAGGGCTGGCTCACAGGAGGATTGGGCACCCCTTCACGTGGTACAAGCTGCAGATGTGCATTAATTAGCCAGGGCTTAATTGCCAGGGCTGCCCCAGTGAAGGGTGTGCTGGGGAGAGGGTGTCACGGCTGGATGTGGCTTGTTTGCCATCCTGGTTTTGGGGGAATATTGGTGTGCAGGGAAGTGTCAGTCCTTGGAGTAGCACTGGCCTGTGGTGCAGGGCTGGTCCATGGGGAAGTGTTGGTGTGCACGGGTCTGTGGCACTGCACCAGCACCACACCCCAGAGCTGCATCTGTCCCTGACAGCATCAGTCCACGGCCCAGCACTGGTCCCAGGTGCCACTGAGGGCACAGTGCTGGTCTGTGATGAGCATCACTCCCTGCTGCATCACCAGTCCCCTGTTCCCTGTCAGTCCCCAACAGAGCATCACTCCACAGGTCCCCAGCATCCCACGCTCTTTCCTCCCTCCAGGCCTCAACGGGCTGGCCAGGAAGACCGGGGAGAGCGCTGAGGTGGAGCCGACGGCGCTGCCCACGCCGGCGGAGCGGGAGGCAGAGGCTCGCTTCGTGAGCACGGCGCCCACGCTCAAGATCCTCAACCACCACCCGCTGCTGGAGGACCTGCTGCACGAAGCCTTCCTGAAGAAGGACTACCTGGCTCAGGCACCATTCCTGCCTGCTGGCGCTGGCCCCCTCCTCCCTGCTGGTGCCCTCCAGCCGGCCCCCGGCCCCCCAGAACCCAAGCCCTCACCCCACACCCCTGCCCTGCCCCGGCCCGCCTTCCCCACTGACCCGCTGACCACGCCAGCGGGGCGCCCCGGGCCATGGGGGGAGGCGTGGGGGGCTGTGCCAGGTGCAGACCCCTCGTGGTCCCCCCCTGGGGTGCCAGAGTCAAGCACTGCATCCCCCAGCCAGGCACCCACCACGGCCGGCACTTCCCTGGCACCCCGCGCCGGGGCCGCTGTGGTGCCCGGGGATGAGGAGGGGACCACCACCACCTCCACCATCACCACCACCACTGTCACCACACTGCAGGGGCCAGGTGAGTGCCAGGGAGGGAGTCAAGTGGAGCCGGGGTGAAGTGGGGCTGAGCTGAGGTCTCTTCTGTCACCAGCTCCCTGCAACCGGACGCTGGCGGGTCCCGAGGGCTGGCTGGTGTCCCCAGAGCCAAGCGGTGTCCCCTATGATGGCAGCCTGGACTGCACCTACACCATCTCAGTCTACCCTGGCTATGGTGTGGAGCTCAAGGTGAGCTGAGGGCTGAGGGTGGGACAGGGTGCCCAAGTGCCTGCAGACAAGTGTGGCACGTCTCCTACTCTGTGCCACGGCTGTGTGTCTGTGCAGGGTGCAGCAAACACATGGTCTTGTCCCTGTCCTTGTCCCCATTCCTGTGTCCCTAAGCCAAGAGAGCTGGCTCAGGGCATTGCCTACCCTCAAGGCCCAGCACAGGGATGTGGGTACATGACCTGGTGGGATGCCCTAGGATGCTCTGTACCCACCAGCTGCTGTGGCTGGCACCCATCACAAAGAAGTGCTGTGAGATTTAATTAACGAAGCCCTGCTGGAGAAGGTGTGAGCAGTGCCAGCAGGTGCCACGCTGTGCTGCAGGGCCAGGAACACCCAGCGCCCATCTGCCAGGAGCAGAGGCTGACAGCAAATCCTGCTGTGCTGAGGCCATGTGCTGCTCCCGTCAGTGGCACATGGCCATGTGTCTCCATCTCTGCTGAAGCCACCACAGGGCAGTGCTGTGGCTTGTCGAAAGCCGGCGGTGAGCCAGAGGCAGCATCTCCACCATCAGCCCTGCTCCAGCCCACACTCACCAGTGCTGCTGCTCCTCACCATGCAGCATGGCTTAATTAACATCATTAATAGCAAATTACTCCAGAGGGCGAGGCTGGCTGTCTGCAAGGCTGCCGGCGTGGGCCTGGCTGTGCTGTGGTGCTCTGGCAGAGCCCCCGGCTGGGCCCTGCTGCTCTTGGCGTGGGGGATGATTTATGGCACTGCTAACCACGTTTGAAAGGTGCTGCCCCGCACAGACAAGATGCAGCGGGCTAGTGACCGCAGAGAAGCCACTCAAGGACCAGCTCCGAGCCAGGCAGTGCTGTGGTGGTGACACGTGTGTCCCCTGCAGGTGGAGAACATCAGCCTGGCAGAAGGGGAGACGCTGACGGTGGAGAGTGCGGGAGGCCTGGAGCCCAACCTCCTGGCCAACGAGTCCTTCCTGCTGCGGGGCCAGGTCATCCGCAGCCCAGCCAACCTCCTCACCCTCCGCTTCCAGAGCCCCCGGCCCCCCAGCCCTGGCTCCTACCACTTTCACTACCAAGGTATGGGGCTCAGACCCCTCTGTTCCCGCTGGGAGCTTCCCTGCCAGTGTGGTGCTAATTTGGGTCGTGGCGATGCACCAGAAGTTTATCTGTGTTGCTGGTGGGTTATAAGTGAGCATTGACCAGGTGAGGACTGCTCACGGAGAGTTAGTTTGCCTTAGCAATTATGGGCTCATCTAGACACTGTGTCACTCAGCCCTGCCACACCCAGGCATTCCTGGGGGTCTGGGGAAGCAGTTTCTGGGTTCTGGGAGGCCCATTGCCCCTCACCCCTGGTAACACCACCACCTGCCCACAGCCTACCTGCTGAGCTGCCCCTTCCCGGCACGGCCGGCTTTCGGGGAGGTCTCGGTCAGCAGCCTTCACCCTGGTGGGGACGCCCGTTTCCGCTGCTCCACGGGATACCAACTGCAGGGCGCCCGCCGGCTCCTCTGCCGCAACGCCACCCGCCCCTTCTGGAGCGCCCGCGAGCCCCTCTGTCTCGGTGAGCACCGGCACCGCGGGGACACGGGACAGCTGGCACGGCACGGTCAGCCACTGATGGTCCCTCTCCCACAGCGGCGTGCGGCGGGGTGGTCCGGAATGCCACCGTGGGACGCATCGTCTCGCCCGGCTTTCCCGGGAACTACAGCAACAACCTGACGTGCCACTGGCTGCTGGAGGCGCCGGATGGCCACCGCCTGCACCTCCACTTCGAGAAGGTGTCACTGGCAGAGGACGATGACAGGTTTGGCTCTGGACCAAACTGGGGGGGCTGGGGGTGTGGGGTCACCCCGGGGTAGCCCTGCACAGGGCCATGTTCAAGGATGAGTGCTCTTGGCTATATCCAAGGATGCATGCCACTGGCCATATCCAAGGATGGGATCTGTCATGGATGGTTGCCATTAGTCATATATATAGGGATGGGTGTTGCTCGCCATGGCCAAGTGTGGCTACTGTTGGTCATTAGCCGTGGTCAAGGACAGGTGCTGTTGGCCATACTCAAGGAAGATACCCTCTGGCCATGCCCAAGGATGGTGCTGTTGGCCATGGCCAGCACTGCACCCTGCCCTTGTCATGCCACGGCAGGCTCATCATCCGCAACGGCAACAACGTGGAGGCACCGCCGGTGTACGACTCCTACGAGGTGGAGTACCTGCCCATCGAGGGGCTGCTCAGCACCGGCCGTCACTTCTTCGTGGAGCTCACCACCGACAGCAGCGGGGCCGCTGCGGGCATGGCGCTGCGCTATGAGGGTATGGGGCTGGGGTGTAGCAGGGAACCCAAACATCCCCGTGCCCACCTGGCCCCTGCAGACCTTTGTCCCTGTGCCCGCAGCCTTCGAGCAGGGGCATTGCTACGAGCCCTTCGTCAAGTACGGGAACTTCACGGCCAGTGACCCCCGGTACCCCGTGGGCACCACGGTGGAGTTCAGCTGCGACCCTGGCTACACGCTGGAGCAGGGCTCCACCATCATCGAGTGCGTCGACCCCAGTGACCCGCAGTGGAACGAGACAGAACCAGCGTGCCGTGGTGGGTACTGGGGATTGCTGTGGATGGAGCATGAGAGATATTGCAGCCACTGTGCTGTTGTGTGTGCTGGAGCTGAGGGACATGGTGTGAGTCAGAGCCAACAGGGATAGCGGGTGATGGAGCTGGGATGCCAGAGTGGGTACTGGAGACAGGGATGGGCCACGATGGCTGCTGGAGTCACTGCACCACGGTGTGTGCTTGAGCCGGAGTCAAGGGGGATGGCGGGTGCTGGATGTGGGATGCTGGAGTGGGTCCTGTGGCGGGTGCCCCGTGGCAGTGCTGAGCCCGGCGTGTGCCCGCAGCGGTGTGCAGCGGGGAGCTGACGGACACGGCCGGAGTGGTGCTGTCGCCCAACTGGCCGGAGGCGTACGGCAAGGGCCAGGACTGCATCTGGGGGCTGCACGTGGAGGAGGACAAGCGCATCATGCTGGACGTCCGCGTGTGAGTGTTGGGATGGCCCGGGATGGGGACAGCGGCATGGGGGGGGGGGTCTGTGCACTTCCTGCCCTCACGGTCCCACTGCCCCAGGCTGCGGCTGGGCTCGGGGGACATGCTGACCTTCTATGATGGGGACGACCTGACGGCGCGGATCCTGGGCCAGTACACGGGCGCTCGTGGCCGCTTCAAGCTCTACGCGTCCACTGCCGATGTCACCGTCCAGTTCCAGTCTGACCCTGGTGCCGGTGCCTTTGCCTATCGGCAGGGCTTTGTCATCCACTTCTCCGGTGAGCCCCACGGCGGGACAGCGTCACTGGTGTCTGCAGTGTCCCCACTGCCATGCTCACCCCTCCATGCCCACAGAGGTCCCCCGTAATGACACCTGCCCTGAGCTGCCGGACATCGCCAATGGCTGGAAGACGTCCTCACAGCCGGAGCTTCTCCACGGCACTGTGGTCACCTTCCATTGCTACCCTGGCTTCCAGCTGACCGGCACTGACCTCCTGATGTGTCACTGGGACCTGACGTGGAGCGGTGACCTGCCCTCCTGCGAGCGGGGTGAGTGGTGCCCGCCAGTGACCCCCTGCCCTGCGGCGCATCCCCAGCCACCGTCACCATCGGTCACTCCCACCTGCAGTGACAACCTGCCGGGACCCCGGGGATGCCGAGCACAGCCGCAGGGTGGTCTCCAATCCTAAATTCCCGGTGGGAGCCACCGTGCAGTATGTCTGCGACAAGGGCTACGTCCTGGCGGGCTCTGGGACCCTCACCTGCCATGACCGCGCTGCAGGGGGACCCAAGTGGAGCGACCGTCTCCCCAAGTGCATCCGTGAGTTGGGCAACCCCTCCCCGGGCATATCCCCCAAGTCGATGATGGGCACTGACCCCACCGTGCCACCGCCCCGCAGCGGAGACGTACGAGCCCTGCCACAACCCCGGCGTGCCGGCGGGCGGGCGGCAGAACCCGGAGCGGCGGCTGTACCCGGCGGGAGCCACCCTTCACTTCTCCTGCACCGCCGGCCGGGCGCTGCTGGGCGAGGGCAGCCTGCGCTGCCTGCCCGGGCACCCGTCACGCTGGAGCGGCTCCCCTCCCATCTGCAAGGCGGGTGAGAGGACCACCCCCCACCCCAGCACCCCGCCGGCACCGCTCAGCACC
Source organism: Aleadryas rufinucha (assembly GCA_013397815.1). Taxonomy (NCBI): domain Eukaryota; kingdom Metazoa; phylum Chordata; class Aves; order Passeriformes; genus Aleadryas; species Aleadryas rufinucha. The sequence goes on from VZTH01005088.1 coordinate 109,148, forward strand.
CCACTTCTCACCCCCGCTGTTGGTTTCTTTCTTCCACCCCCTCCAGCCTCCTACGATGAGTTTTACAGCAACCGCAACCTGGATGGTAAGGGCAGGGGTGTGTTGGGGTGCCGGGGCATGGATGGGCACCCAGGGTGTGGCCGATGTGGGGTGTCCCCTCGGTGAGCCCCCAACTCTCCTGGACAGCTGTGGCCAAGGCCGTGCCCTCGGGGACAACGCTGGAGGGCACCAACGTTGCCATCGCTGTCTTCCTGCCCGTGCTGGTGGTGGCCCTGCTCATCGGGGGCATTTATCTCTACTTCTCCAAGTGAGTGGCCCGCTGGCCCCTGCCATCCCATGGGGTCCCCACGCACCCCTGCTGCCCACTGCAGCTGCCCTTTCCCCACAGGCTCCAGGGGAAGCCGGCCCTGCAGCTGCCCCTCTCCGGCTCCCACCCCTATGACCATATCACCGTGGAGTCGGCTTTTGACAATCCCACCTATGAGACAGGAGTAAGTACTGGCCCCCACACCCCCCATCTGGGGCTGGGCACCCTGGGGACCCTGCATCGCATAGGCCACCTGTGCCAGGGGCTGTGCATGGGCTGGGACAGGCGTGGGATGGGGTCATGTGTTCCAGGAACCATGCATTAGGTAGGACATCCATCCAGGAACTACACAGGGGATAGGACATGCACCCAGAGACCACCCATGGGATGATATGTCTATCCAGGGACCATTCACTGGATGGACATCCAGTCAGGGACCACACACAGGTTGGAACATCGATCCAGGAACCACATGTGGGGTGGGATATCCATCTAGGCACCACACATTAGTTCAGACAACCATCCAGGGACCACACACACTATCTGGGATATCCACGCAGGGACCATGTACAGGATCAACACTGATGCAGGACCCATGTATGGGATGGGACACGCATCCTCAGGGCTGTCTGTAGTCTGGGATGTGCCCCCAGGTCCTTATGGGATGGGAGACGCCCTATCCCTGTCCCAGGCACCCCGTTGCACTGCCGAGTGTCCAACCCCTTGCAGTCTGTTTTCTTTGCAGGACACGAGGGAATATGAGGTGTCCATCTAGGTGTGGGCAGCGTGGAGCTTGGCGCTGCAGCCACCCCTCCCGGGCCCCCCCGTGCCCACCGGCCCCCGGCACGGGCTGGGAACACCTCTCCCAAGGAGACTCAAGCCGAGCGCTTGGCAGGACCCACCTGGGCACCGGCCACCCCCCTGCCACCCCCCATCCGCCCGGCCCCCCGTGGGGTCTGCCCGAGCCCCACTGTCACCCACTCATGAGAGGCTGAGCCAGTGGGGGTCCCTGGACCCCATCCTGCCCTCCCGGCCCCTGAGCCAGCGAGGGTCCCTGGACCCTATCCTGTCCTTTGGGCTCCATCCTTGTCCCCAGCCCCCCGCAGGGGGAAAACAGCAGCCCCCACAGTCCCCGCGACGCAGGAGTGACACAGGCAGGGGGAGCAGCGCTGTGGGGACCCCCAGGTAAGGACAGGGCTCCCCGGGGCTGCAGCGGGGAGGGGACAAAGCCCCGGG
>VZTH01005089.1:0-94177 GCA_013397815.1 Aleadryas rufinucha
AAGGCTTCTCCTAGCAAAAGTCTGGATTAATGGGATTAACTTCAGTGCTGCACATCATTCCTTCATCATCTGTACCAAGCACAACTGAAAACATACAGCCAATGCTTTTAAACATACATATCTCCAAAATATTTCAAGATTTATGTGCATGGTGAGACCATCCATATCTACCTTGCAGAGCTTTCATGCTGGATATTTTAGCCAGGCACCAAGCACTAGGATTACAAGTGACCTTCTGTATTTAGGCTTTTTAAGATATTAAACTTCCTTCATCCCCTAGAGTCACACAAGGGGCACATGACACTATGAAAAAGCAATTTCAAGAACTGGCATGTGAACACAGTCCCCTTAGACCAGGCAAAGGAAGTAGTTGTTTAGTCTTGGCTTCTGAGATCATGCTGACTTCAGGTTAACTTGTATCTTGCTCAGAACATGGCAAACTGAACTCTTACCTCAGCCTGCATGAGAGCTAAGGGACTCAGCAGGCACAAGCTGCATACAGTGGTATTTAGCATATTCAGGGGACAATTCCTGTCCTAAACAATCATTACCCCCTCTATTTTACGAACTGGAAAACTGAAGGTAACCAATGTAACTAAACGAATCAGTGGCAGAGTTGAGAAAAGACTCCTGATGTTTACTCCTCTGCCTCAAGCATGGTAATTTCAGTATTTTTAGTCTTATTTTGAGTAAATTTCATCTTTATAAATAATTTTGCTTAGTTTCTGCCTTTAGTAGAGACCAAGAAACAGTACTGGTGCTTCTTTTTTTCCTGAACTTATTTTTCCAGTGTCTTGAAGACAAAGTGCACCTCATAAAGCTGAATGAATTACTCCTTTCCCTCTAACTCCTTCTGTCCCTAAACTCACTGTTCTGATTTCAGAACAAAATGCTATGACATCAGCTTCATCATGGGATCCCTTGGTTTGTTTCCAAAATACTATAAAAGAAAATGCAAAGCTATAAAAACTCTGCAAAAAGCCCGTAAGAAAAGTACAGATAAGGCACATGATAAACCCATGACCCAGAAACTACAAACTGGACAACTCGCTTACGCTGAGCTGGCAGCTTTAAAGAGATCCAGGAAAGGTGCATATAGTGAAATTACACACATACTGGCACCCATAAAGATACAGTGATCATCCTCATAGATTGCACCTAAAGCTGGTTAAATTGGAACACACTAACGTATTACAGTGATGCATAGAGATATAGTCACTGTTCCGCACCTTTGAGGCACAGTTGTCCGACTGGGATAAAACTCTTCCCCGCAAGCTGCTGAAGAGTCTTGCCAGAGGAACCCAGTGGTGTGCCTGTGGCAAGTGCTGCTTTGCCATGCAGTGTTCTACCTCTTGCAGGCGTGTCAGGGGGTAGAGACTCACTTTGGCATGTGTCTTCCCACAGTCTCCAGCTGTGTCTGTTGAAAGCTGAAATGTAACATTTATTTATACTGAATAAATATGTAAGTGAAGAGAAAGAAATCTTACAGCCTGCAGAGCGGACAGACAAAAAGAAAAAATCTGGCTGACTGACAAGAGCTTATCTTTCTGTAGAAAATCATGGAGTTTGAAATATTCTCTTTCCCTGAGAGATACCTGCCCGTTAAGTACTTACTGAAACCTAATTCACCACTAACAATTAACAGCAACCCAGCTAAAGCCAGCCTCCCATCTCCTGCACTGTTCCCTACAATGATTTGATTTTTCATTTCCATGGAATATCCAGGAAACTGGAATTTGGCTTCACAAAGCACTGAGACTCCTCTGCTCCCACCGATGTTGCAAAATTATAGGCTTCTTTACAACATTGATTTTTTTTTTCCCCAGTAAACTGTGACATTGGTGTGGGCAACGATACCAGACATACACTTGCATGAGAGGGCCAGATCCAGGCCCAGCCGGGCCTGCTGCAGCTGCCCCGCCGGCCTGACACAGCCTGAGGCGCCCGCCTGGAAAGCCCTTCCCGGCCTTCCACGGGATTAATGCCCACTGCCTCGCTACCGACCGCAAGCACAGCCTAGAGGTAAGAGTGCCCGCCCCTGCTGCTCCTTCTGAGGTCGGCAGGGACAGGCCGGCCGGGGGAAAGCCCGTGAGGGGCCGCGCCGGGAGCCTCTGGGATCGCTGGATCGCTCGCTCTGCCCATCAATCCATCCGCGCCGCCCGGACCCCGCCCCCGGCCGCCGCCGCGCCTCTGCCGCCCGCGCCAAGCAACACGAGCCGCACGTGGCGGATGGCCAATCAGCACGCAGCTGGCGCCCGGCGGTGGCCAATCAGGAGGCGGGAAAAACGCGGGCTGGACAGGCCAGCGGGGTGGGGAGTGGGGCAGGGAAGAGTGGCGCAGGGAGGAGGTGGGCGGGCAAGGCACGCTGGGAGCTGTAGTCCTTGCCGCCGAGGGGCCGCGCTGCGCTGCTGCCATAGGACTACAGCTCCCGTCGGACTGTGCGCTCCCCTGCCTTGGGACTACAGCTCCCGTCGAGCCCTGCGCGCTCCGGGCCGCGTGGCGGCGCTGGCGGGGCGGGGCTGCCGCTCGGAGTGCCCGGGGCCTGTCCCGGAGCGGGGGCCGGGGGTTCCGAGTCTCGGCTTTGTGTGCCCCGGANGTGGGCTGAGCGCCGGGGCCCGGCCGGCCGCACAGGCGGGACCCCGCACCCCGGAGCCGCCCGGCCCGCCGTGCCGCCGTTTCTGGCGGGGGGCTCCCGCCGGTTGAAGGCTCCCCTCCCGCTCGGTGCCGGAGCGGCGTCAGCGCAGGGCAGGAGGCTCCATCCCCTTGCCCGCCTTCCGAGCCGGGGGCTGCAGTTGCCAGCAGCCGCCCCGCGCCGCTGGTCAGCCTGGGCGGCTGTGGACCCTACGTCCGACCTGTAAGCCACTAGCGGATTCTCGGCTTCGAGTCGAGAAGAACGGAGGAGACCGCGTATCGAGAGGGCAGCGGCAGGAAGACATTTGTTTGCCTGCATCTTTTCTCGGTCATGAGATTTTTACCCAGCGGATTTATAGCTCTGCTCTTTAGTTTGTATGTCTTGAGTACCAGCTACCTGGACTAACGTTTGGAAATTGGCACAGAATTTGCCAGTCTCAAAAGTACAGTTTCAGTCCTTTGTGTGTTTCATATTCCTGTAGCAGCAGTTTTGAGCACCGAATGTAGTGCTTTGAACAGTCAGATTTTTCTTTGACCAGCAATACAAGCACTACTTTTATCATTAATAAAGCATGTTGCTTTTATTTTTTAAAACACCAGCACTTTGCTGATGTTTAGAGGTCGGCAAACAGCTGACTTTATTGGAATTATTGTCCAAGAAGGGTCTCCTGGGGTCACAGACTTCAGTTTTCTATATCTGCAGGAAGCCACAGAGATAAAAGTTGGGTATGTCCTAAGATACTAACTGATGAAGGGAGAACAAACCACATATTAAACAACCTTAGTTTAATTTTATACAGGATGCAGTTTTTTCTTTTTTTGATGCCTGTCTTGGCCATCAGAAACCACTGAACAAGAAAATCTATTCCCACACCACCATTCTGCCTTATTCATATTGCAGAAATTATTTCCAAAGAGACATAATGATAAAAAAAATCCTGTTGCAAAATTTTATGCCTGTCTTGTTAGTAGATATTATTAAAGATCAAGGTACTTCAAAGATTGCAATTAAGCGGAACTGACTTCCTCTTTTTGTTGGCTAAATACAGGTTTTTTTCCTTTTAGTCTAAAAATAATCCTTTTTCAGGTGCTGCATTTGAGTTTTCAACTTTTATTGACGTGGTTAATTTTAAAAGAGGTGGAAAGTTTTGCTTATTTTCAAAAAAACCCATCAATTGAGTTCAACAAAATGTGATATTTTTGTCAAAATCTGTTTGGCTATGTTCTGTTATCTTCCTTTTCCCTTCATTTGAAAAGTGTTACAGAATGGAAGAATGCTAATACAAAATGCAGAGTGTTTCCAGGATTAGAAAACAGCTAATGCGTAAGGATTGTATTGTACTACTGACGCAGTTAAAGCTTCTCAGCACTAAGTTACAGAAAGTCTTGTTCCTCAAGAGCCCTCACGTGACTGAAGTCTTCCTTGTTTTGCCCTCTTTAGGTGGATAAGATAGTGGACCAGCTGCAGCAATTTGTTCAGAGCTACGATCTGGCTGCCCTGAGGGATTACTGGAGTTATCTGGACCGGCGCCTTTTCAGCCGTTTGGAAGACGTCTACCGGCCAACAGTGAACAAGCTCAAAACCAGCTTATTCCGATACTACCTTGTCCATGCTATCCAGGTAGTATTTGATTGTTAGGCTTCTGTTTTATAAGGATCCTGGTCTCTGAAACCAAAGCAATAAACTACCCTTGTGAGCCTCCAGCCCTTATCCAGGCCTGCTGGATAAGGAACAAGCAATTCATATGTCATGAGCAGGAGTGTAGTAAGGAGTTTGATGCACACTCACATGACAAGCTTGCGTGCAGGATGGGGAAACTCAGGCAAGAGGGAAGCATGGTTTGCTGAGAGCAAGATAATCCCCCTCACATAAAGACAGATTCCCCTCATAAAGGCTAGCAGTACTGCTAGCTCAGTCCTGCTCAGCAGTTAACTTGGATACTGGCAGAGAACACAAGATTCAAACTGGAACAAGGAAATGCGGGAGAGAAAATGAATGTCTTTTTGCTTGCTTTGAATAGAACAGAAACTAACAAGCTTAAAATGGAACAGAGATTTTTTTCTGTTCAAACCCTGGAAAGTGAATGGAGTATATTCTCCCTTTGATTCTTCCTTCTTGATTCCATTCCCTGATGGAAGATCTTTAATGGTGGGTGTTGGTGGAGGAGACAAAATCTAATGCATCTTTCCAGAAGTGTGTTTTTTCATGTTTTGTTTTGCCGTGTGCTTACCCTGAGGTGTGACAGTCCTGTCTGAATAATGTGTCAGATGGAAACCTTTTCAGGCTGCATCTGCTGTAGACTTGAGTAATTTGAATTATGCTTTGGTCCTGTATATGAATGCTGATGTCTCATTGCACTGGTTTAGCTGGAAGTCAGTGTGTTTGGTTTGATTGGTCTCAGCCTTTAAACAGGATTGTGGTGACTAGAAAGAAGGTTGGATTAAGTGCATTTGTGAGCTTCTCCTAGTGTATTTGGGATTCTTTTGTTTCCTGATGAATCTGTAATTAACCACTTGTGTCAGATGATGAAAGTAGTTGTTATTGTGTTCATAACAAAAAGCAAATGTTCCTAGACCTGATCTGGTGACATTAACGGAAGTGTGAGCCCTGTTCTTGCTGTGTTTCAGAATGGCCGCAATGACAAGGCACAAGAGTTTTTCCTCAAGCAGGCCTCCGAGCTCCAGAACCAGGCAGAGTGGAAGGATTGGTTTGTCCTGCCCTTCCTCCCTGCTCCAGACTCCAACCCCACCTTTGCCACCTATTTCTCGCGCCAGTGGGCAGACACGTTCATCGTGTCTCTGCACAACTTCCTGAGCGTCTTATTTCAGTGCATGCATATCCTTTTTTGTAACTGATAGTTAAATCTTACTTGCCCTGGTGTTATACTGTTAACAATAATGCCAAGAATATAGTACTACAGAACTTCCTGCTTCCAGGTGATTTTTTGCAGCCAAGACTTAATAGAAAGCTAGTGTTTACCAGAGGATGTTGGAATAGCTATTGCTTAACTATCTGATGGTAAGCTGTATTCCCTGGGCACAAACAATTGTGGTCATTGCTGGTGCTGATCATCCCAATGCTAGTGATTAGAAATCTTGTGCACATCTTGTTCTGAAATGCTTTTACTCTTTGCTTGACATAATACAAACAGGCATACAACCTTGGGTCATAGTCCATGACTGTACTGGCATTTTCTGTTAGATCCTTCTTTGGGTACATTATGTTCACAACATTGCCTAGTGACAGCTCATTGTAATAGAGCAGTTGATTGTTGGCAGAAATAAGTGTTTTGCCCCACACTACAGAGTTCTGTCTTACTTGTTTGTTGATGGGCAGGCTTATGGTGCAGCTGGAAAACAGCTCATCTTGAACTGTTTCTTCAGTGTACAATAAAGCAGTAACAGAACTGTTCTTGTCCTCCACTTCTGACTCTAAAAATAAACAATCCAAAAATCCTTGCAAAGTCCACATGAAATAGTTTGTGCAACAGCAAAGTAAAAAGTTGGCTTAAGTAATTAAGCTGTTGTTAATCTTCTGGTCATGCACATATTTTTTGCTAATTGTATGGACTGGGCAGCTTTGTTTTTACAGGTAAACAGCCAGTATGGAGTGCTGGCTTTTAGAATTAAGCCAGGTGCACACAAGTTATTTCCTTGATTTTCTTTAACATTGCTTACCAGTTCCAGTCATACTGAACTTTGAAGCTGAATGTCTCAGAAGCAGTCTCATACAAGAAGAAAATGAATCGTTGCGGCATAAGGTCAGAACTGAGATCACTTTTTAGCTGCTGACTGATGCTGTGAGTTTTGTAAAATTGGTTCCATCCATTTGAGACCATTGTAACTATTCAGTTTGGTGCAGTTATTCAAAGGCAGATTCTTTAAGTGTTGTGTTTTATTTTGTTTTATCTTTCAATTGTCTCCAGCAAACTTAGGGTTGTGATCATATTGAGAAATGCGTGTTTAGGATATTCCTGTCCCTCTGCTGGAGATGATTGTCTCCCCTCCCTGTGCTGTCTGACAGGTGGCTGAATACTATACAAACTCCTTTTCTATTACACTGCAAAGTCAAAATAAGGTGAAACTAATGCCAGGTTAAAGGTGTATGTCATAGAATTATAGAATGGGTTGGGTTGGAAGGGAGGTATGGCTGATTTTGCGAATAGTATTCAGTCACTTCCAGGTTTTAGCTGATAGAGCAATAGAAGCAATAGAAACGGGCAGTAAATTCTGGCAAAGAGACAGAAACTGTTACTTCTGAAATGACCACTTCACCATGTTTGATGTGCACTTAAAGCAATTTAGACCAACTAATGGAAATGTTGTGAATGTCTGTTTCCCAATTCTAGATCTTACAGTAAACCCTAAGAAGGGTCGATTGGTTCAGACAAAATGTTGCCCAGCTCCATGTCTTGTGTTTGACAATATCATCAGCAGATACTTCGGAGAGGGTGTGACATGGGTCAGTCACTTCTGAGTATATTTCCTATTAGATCTGTGAAATCTGCAGTTTAAGAACTTTCTAAACTATAGATCACATGTGGATGATCACATACAAGTAGAAAGGCTTATTCATGTAAACAGAACTTTAATTTCACTTCCTCTAACATACCAAATAAAAGCTGTTTCTGTATAAATACTTCAGTAAAGTTTGTGCTTTACGTCCTGTGTTACAAAACATTGTATGTTGTTCTTTCTGTTTTTACTCTTTTAATAGCTGTTCAACAGTATTCTAAAAATTGAAGTAAAATAGAATAATTGATTTCAAAAAGAAGGCAATTTTTGGAGAAAAACCCCCAAGGTTTGTCACTGTACTGTATGGACTTAGTAGATCAGTCAGACATTGACAGGAGGGTTCTGCAAAGATGGTCAGTGAATAGGGACAGCAGGATAAGTTATGTTTTGAAATAGAGCTCTTTTATTTCCTCCAATTTTGTATTCTTTACTTTTAGTCAAAGCTATGGTTTGTGTTTTGCATGTTGGTTGATATCATTTGTAGTCTGGATAAGAGTTTTCTGGCAAATCGACGGAGGTGAAACTAGACTTTCCATTTCAGAGAACTGCTCAGGTCAGAGGAGGAACCAGATACCTATAGAATACAGGTTTTAAAAAAATATGTGAATAAATATTGAATTTTATGCTAGCTGAAATTAAGTACTGATTCTGTTTTATGCTGCTGGAACAATGCAAATACATAAATAGCAAGCTAGATTTCAAAAGTTCATTTTTCTTCCTTTGTTTTCTTTCCTTAAATACAAGATAAAAAGAAAAAGAATTATAATCTGAAAAATGAATGTACAGAAACAGAAAAGCCTGAGGAACTCTTCCTGTGAATAAGAGTCACAGGCATAAACCACATCTGTTCCAGAAAGCTGCATCCTGAGGTTCCTCTCTGGTAAAGAGAAAAAGAGATGGTTTTCTTTCTCCATAATGTGGAGATAAATCTTGTTGTGCTTGGGAAGGAGTTGCATAGGGTATGGAGCTGGATTTCAGGGTGACCTGGTTTCACTGACCTTGGTGCACCCTGCCAGTTCACCAAACCCTTGGCTGTGGGAAGATGATTACCTTTTAGGCTCCGTGCCTGCATTGCCCTAGCCTCAAACTGCCTTCATGGAGAGGGACTGGTAAGCTCTGCCCTGCCCAGCTCTTGTTTCTCAGCACCACTAATGTCCCCACAGCTACAGCCTGAGGAGAGGAGTGAGGGGTTTTAAGTAGGCTCCAGTTTCATGTGTGTAAGGTACTGATTGTTTTGATTAATTGCACTAATGTGGTGCTCAGCCGGTCAGAGCAACTTTTTTCCTTCCCCACCCTTCCAGGGCTGTTGAAGTAAAAGGAGTAAACAACTTCAGTGAGTGGGAAGGAGGTGAATCTCAGTGACCCCTGTGTTCACTTGGCTCTTTTCTCGTGTTGTAGCTGTTTGCTCTGCAGGCTGAATCCTCCCGCATGAAGAAAGAGGAACTGGAGGTGGAACAAACAGTTATGCATCACAAGTTGCCTGCATATGTGGCCAGCATGGATCGACTGGGGGACTCTGAACTGTGAGTGCTTGCAGGAGAAGAGTTGGGGACGGGCTCTGCTGCTTTTGTTGGGTCAGGGAGGTTCCTGGAGGGTCATTTCCTTGTCCCCTGCCCTGCAGAAAGACATCCAGGCAGAAATTATGGTGACCTAAGTAGGTTTAATGGAATTCATGACAGGCGTCTCTCCCATCATTTGGGAGGTTCTTGCAAACCAGTGAGAGGCCAAGCACACATGGAAGTGATTCTGCTCTGCTCTCAGCATTGCACCAAGGTGTTCTGGGCACCTAGGGCACTGTTAGCCGTGCAATACCCTGCAGTATTGCTCAAATGAAGTGAGTTGTCTCTTGATTCCAATTTACTTGAGTGCTTGCAGTGCCATAGGTGAGTGCCCTGTGTTGTTTTGTAGATACTGTTACTGTATGACCCAAAGGGATTCTTGTTACACAGGGATGTTTTCTTGCTTTCGCAAAGCCAAGGGAAAAGGAGCTTCTCTTCTGTGAGGCTCAGTTATGCACAGAATTCCCCATGAACTTGCTGCAGTTAAAAGTTCGTTTTATGGCTACATCTCTTGTATGCCTATCTCTGGAAATTAGGCAGCATACACAGTGTTACAGCTTCTTTAATTGTTATTTTTTTACCCCAGTACAGTGTCAGGCAAAGCAAGTCTGTGTTTGGATTCACTGTGTTACTGAGGCTTTTATTTTCTTGCTTTAAAAGGATCTGAAAGCATATGTAGCTCCGCTGCAACTTACGAATAACGCTGTGGCTTTGAGTTTCTCATGTGCTTCTTTCACTTGTATTGGGACAGGAGTAGGATTGATTAAATTATCCTGTTGCCAGTGACAGATGGAAGTTGTAGCAGGTATTGCACACAAAATGTTTTAATCTAAAAGCTGTCTGATTAAATAGACTTAAGTGTCCATTGAACTTCTCTTGATAACTGCTCTGCAGTCTTTGCACAGGACAGGCTACAGAGTTTAGTTTGTGATCTGTTTTTTTTTTTACTATGTGGAAAGCCCTGATGCTATCTGCATGTATGGATGAGGGTGACATGAGGGATGGGATAATTTATTCCTGTATTTTTGTCCATTTGAATTAGAAAAACTTGCATAAGAAGTGGTATTTCTTGTGTGTGCAACTTGTCTCTTAGTCTGGGGGCCAGGTCTGTTTGATTATTTTCATGTCTCTGCTTAACCCAAAGCCCAGCTTTGGTAGAACAGTTCCATCCTTGAAGAGTGGATAGAGACAGTGAAGATTATTGTATTCCATTCCCCTTGCTGCCACTGTGCTCTCAGAGGAAGCTGTAGCAGAGTGAAGTCAGACAGTTATGTTCTGGGAAGCAGCTGCTGCTTTAGGCATTGTGGATTGAGAAGGGAGGTGTTTATAATCATAGAAATGGGCTGTAGCTCTCTTATTTTCTTTGAGTCTGGATTTTGAGATATTGAGGGCCTGTGCTGTAAAACTGTTGAACATAACTTGCTGATTATCAAAGGGTGTCCAGTGAAACATTGGATGCCGAATGTCTCTCATAGTAGGTCTGTTTTATGCTTTGAATTGGGAATCCCATCTGAGTAAGTTCTACAGAAATCTGAATTCCCCTGCCTTTCCCTTAGGGTCTTTCTAAACAAACCAGATGGAGTGGAAAGAGTTTTAGGTGGCCCTACAGTAGATTCAGCAGCAGTTTGAGCTCACTGTCTCAGTGGCATCTCTGGGAAGTGAGCTTTTGGTTACAGTAACTATAATGACCTGCTCCAGGCACTAACAGGATATTTTCAAATAGTTTTTAAATGCATAGTGGTGCACTGGCTTGGAAATGAACATCTGTCGTCCAGTGGTTCAAACAGCTGCCACTGCACTTAACTGGGTGGTCTTTGATGAGGTTGCCTTGCTACACTTTCATACTCTGTTTGGTGGTGTTTTGTTTTCTTCATTAGTGATATGACCTGCAATCAGAGGAGTACAGCACATTCTCTTCAGTCCCGGGGAGGCTTTCTGTCCTCTTTTCTCTCCCAAAGTAAAAAGGGCCCTTCCAGACCAACCCATTCAAGTGGGGCTTCTCCAACGCAGACTGGCAGTATGCTGCTAGGGAAGAAAGAACCAACAAATCACCAGGTAATTCTCAACTGAAAATTGCTCAGTCTCCAAGGAGTTAACTTGCAGCATGGCACTGCTCCAAGGTTTTGCTTCCACCTGAAAAATTAAATGTCCTTTCCTGCCTTTCAAACCTATGCTGGGCCTAAATGCAGCACAAGAACAGCTACTGTTTTCTAAGAGTTTGTGGAGCCTTTGCAGGTGCTTGGTTGCTTTGCTGCTTCTTTTGCTCTTTGTTCTGCAGTCTAGTACAAGCATAACTTTGCCCAATCACTTCTCTGCCTTCCAGAGTGCCAAAGGAAAAGAAGGAACAGTGAGCTGTAAGGATGGGAAGAGCCACTTCAGTGGTTTAGTGGCAGGCGAGTCCAGTTCCCTGCAGCAGCGGCAGAAGCGCTTGCAAGAGCATGGGAAAGAAAGGAAGGAACTGTTGTCTAAAGGGACCTTCCAGGTACTGGTCAGCACTGCAAGGTTTGGAAGCAGAAGGCTGGTATTTCTGTAAAACTAAGTGGTGAAACAAGTGTCAGTGTTTCCTTTAATCTTCGGAATTGCTAGTCAGAAATAACTGTATCAAAGGTTAATGTTTGTAGTTAATCAGCTCCTTCTACACTTGGTTTATTTCTGTGTCCCTGGAAGGTAATCAGTACTGGCATTTCAAATGGAAGAAGAGTTGTCTTTCATCTCCATGTTTTTCAACAGCCTGGTCCTGAGGCTTCATTAAGGTTTCATTCACTTTGAATGGTTGTGTTCAAATACCTTGTTAAAATCCCCATTCCTCAGTGGTAATGAACTTGGCTCACTCGTCCAACCAAAGTGAGTTCTCTTCCTGTAGGTTCTTAGGCTGATTATGCAGGCTCTGTGTGGGATGATAAAAACTAATGGAAAATTTTCCTGGATAGGAGTGGAAGTTGCTTTCTTAGCAACATTTGCTTTTTGGAGATTTTGCACTTTACTGTTGCAGTTTTGCCTGGAGGTGTGTTCTGCTTTAAAATCTAATGAAACAATAAAATTGTGTCCTAGGTTTTAACTGCTGAAGGTCAGCAGACTACTTCTGTTCCCCTGTGTGTTGTCTGGCTTTCAGCAGCCACATTGTCAAAAATTACAGTGCACAGGCAGCATCTCAGCCATTGTTATTTTGTCTATATGAGATTCTGCCTTGTGGAGAGACAGTGCTGAGGGACTGTTGCCTGTTGGCCAACGTGTGGCTGTTCTGTGTGTGGGAGTGCTGTTTTAAAGAGATATTGCTCTATCACTCAGCATTCAAGGCCTTGAGAGAACTTTTTCTTCATGGTTCATCTAAAACACTTTCAGCATTGGTTGGAAAATTGCAAAGCCCAATTTCCCAGTAAGTCTCCTTTGACTTTCTTTTTTCTATGTTGTTTCAGGTTAAGGCAGTGATTTTTGGGCTGTATAAAGATTGGTTCTTGTGCTCTTGGGGAAGCTTGTTACTCTTTAACTTTCTCTTGTACTCAAAGCATGTGAGCAAAAAGGAAATTGAAAGGTGGCACTACTTCTTTCACATGAGTGAAGAAATTCATTCACTGGTTAACTAGCAGAACATTAACTAACATTCACATTAACTAGCAGAATAATTCTTGGATTTATTTCCCAATCTTTTCCAGCTCTGTGTTTTCAGATGATTTGATTATGCAGTGCTTGATCCATTGGTCCTGATGTGAAGCTACTGTAAATTAGGCAAGCATGTGTTACAGAACAGGAATTAAAAACCATCAATATCAATACCATTTTGGGACACTTCGTTTTCAGAGGATGGTTTATCAAAAGAATGCTAGCAGATGATTTACTGCCTTACGTGCTGTATCTGCTTCTTGTTCAGCTTCTGGTGGCAAGAGTAAGCTGCTTCCAAATATTTCTGCTGTGCAGATCTTGTCTCATCCAGATACTTTCACCTCCTAAAACTCCATTTGTTCTCTCTGCCCTGTCAGATTGGGTTTTGAGCTTTTGGACTCCTGTGTCAGCTCTACTGTTGTCATCAGTCAGTTGGCTGCAGTGGTGGCTCCAGTGTGCACAGTCTAAATCTCTGGCAGATGAGGATAACATCCACTGGGGTTTGAGATCCAACAAGTTTTTGTGCAGGTTTGCTGAACTGCATATTAAACAGACTTAACTTTTTTTTCTGAAGGCAAGAATTCCTTGAAATATGTTGATTTACTTGTGAAGGTCTGCTCTAATGACATGTAAATGGGCCTCTGATATTGGCTGAGGTATGCTAGAAATGTTTTGGTTCCTTTAATTCTTACAGGAAAGTGTGTAGCTGGGCACATGGAGGGGGATCTATGGGACTCAGCAACTAAGCAGGTCATATTAAGTAGTGCAATTGTGCAACACATGGTCCTTGTGCTCAGAAAGGTCCCTGGCAGGAGGAGTGTTGGGCTGACAATGCTTCTGTTTTGTTGCAGCTTCTTTTTTTTTTTCTCCCAGCAGGCTGGGGTAGCTGAGGAGCTTGATATGGAGCTGCTTCCTTGTATTTCACACAGGATTTCTTCCTTCAGGGCCAAAGTGCTGAGAAGAAAACAGATACTAGCATAGCTGAGGCAGAACCATGCTCAGATCTGCATGCTGAGCAAACAGAGGCTTCAACCAAAGTTCCTGGCAGCAGTGCAGAGGCTGTGGGGGTTCGGCAGGAGCAGCCTTTCATCGTCCTGAGCCAGGAGGAGTATGGGGAGCACCATTCATCCATCATGTACTGCAGGTAATGCACTGGCAAAAGAGGGCTCTCTTGTAGAAGCCTCTGCAGAAGGATCAGCTGTGTTGGCCTCTTTCTCCCAGCCTCTGTTCTGTCCAGCACGTTGGACATGTGCTCTCAGTTGTAGGGCAGTCAAGCTGGTGTGACTGAAAATAGCATGTAGCTTGTGCAGTGAGAATGGACAGAGATTTTTGTGTTTGGGCAATGCTAGGCAGGAAGAAACTCCCTTGGAAAGCAGGATGGTATTGCTTAAGGGCATTACGCTTTACATCTGGAGCTTAGTGCGCTTCATTGTGCCAGTTACTGTGAAGTGAGCAGGAAGTGGTGCAAAGAAGTTCTGATTCCTGCAGAAGGAACTGATGTGTGGCCAGGAAAGGAAGGATTAGGGGATTGCATCCAAGAATTTGAGGGAGGAAAATATCCCATCAGTTTCGTTCTACACACAGGGTTGATTGTTCTGGACGGAGGGTGGCCAGCTTGGACGTGGATGGGGTCATCAAAGTCTGGTCTTTTAACCCCATAATGCAAACTAAAGCTTCATCCATTTCCAAATCTCCATTGCTGTCCCTGGAATGGGCCACCAAGCGTGATCGGCTGGTGAGTAGTCTGTGTGTGGAAGCGCAGCAGATGGTTTGGGGCTGTGTTGCTACGTGTTGCATGTTCACTTCTAAGCAGCTGCACTGTGGATAAGATTAGGGCAGCGGTTAGTTTCCCCTTTTAGTGGGACACGGAGAACCAAAGCCTCTAGGGTCTAAGAAAAACTAGAGTGGGGAGTGAACGCTTTGTATTGAGCAAGGAGTTCACCACCACTTGCCCTGAAACAGAAATTCCCAAGCTGCAGTGTGGGTGCAGCTGCAGGATAGAAGTCGTGCCTTTGAGAGAAGTGCCTGTCTTCACACAGATCACATAGCAACTTGTAAAGACAGGCAGAGGCAACCGAGTACAACAGCCTGTGCGAGGCCTGCGGCAGAGAAGGGGAAACAGGGTTGTGGGGGTGGCATTTTACTGGTGCAGGTGTGAAAAAAGCTCTATGGCCAGTTTTAGACTGGTGTCTTAAGAGTTGAGGGTTTGTGTGTGCGTAAAGGGCTTGGAGCTTGTAAATAACGTGGCAGTTTAAATGTTTCCTATATCCCTTTTTCTCTAGTTCTGTTACTAGAGAGGAGCCTTACATTATATGCATTCTTCTGAGTCCTAGAACTGTTGCTAGTGTTTCATGCCCTCCCTTGGCAGATACAGGGCTGTATGAGAAGGCTGGCCTGCAAATGAGGCAGTATTTTTCATGTTTGCACTGACAATGTGTGGCTTGCTAACCCCAAAATGCCACCTGTGAAGAGCTGGTGGTACAGCTTGTCTCTTCTTTTGCTTTTAGAAAGCAAGTTGTCGATGCAGTTGTTGCACATTGTTTGTTGTGATGATGTTTCTTCTGCTTTGTGGAATTTATTTCCCTCTTGCTAATAGAAAGATTCTTCATTCTGAAATACATGTGGGATTCACCAGCAAACTAGGCACTGAAGTGACAAAGATCTGTCTTGCTCAATTTTTGTTTCATAATGCATGTCTCTATGATTTACATGTTAACTGGAATTGTAACACCACTAATGAAGCATGTGTGAGCTCTTCTGGATGATTTCATCCTCCCATGGGTGAAAGGAGTTGGCTTCCGCTTGATTTTCTCTTTAGCACACAGTTAACAATCTTAAGCCTCTCTGTCCTTGGACCCCTAGATACTGAGACTCCATACATGTTTTGCATCCTATAATGTTAAGCTGGGATGTGGAAAGTGGTGTTTATGCCACCTTGGTGCCTATTAGATCTTTTTCTCACTGGAAAGCAGGGTTTTAACTCTGACTTCTGTGGCTCTGGGGTAGTCCCACTCAGTGCGATTGCACAGGAAGACAGGATATACCATAACAGAGTAATATTTAGTCTGAAAGGATAAATAGAAAAAAAATTACTAAGTCTTGGTGGTTGTTGGACAGCATCATTGTACTGTTCACTCACATTCTTTCCATCTCCTTTCTGGTTTCAAGCTATTGCTTGGCAGTGGGGTTGGGACGGTTCGTCTTTATGACACAGAAGCAAAGAAGAATCTCTGTGAAATCAGCATTGATGAAGACATGCCCAGGTAACTCTGGAGTACTAATTTTTATATATAAATAGAAATAAATGGTATTGGTTTTAACAGTGAACATCTCAATGTTCCTGCTGCTTTTCTGCAACTGCAGGACTATCCAGCCTTCATCTAGAGGGCAGTCCCTGCCTGAGCAGCATAAAACTGCTCAGTTAAATGGGAGACACTCAAAATCTGTCTAAGCACATGAATGCTGCCCTCCTTTACAAGTGCACCCTGTCTTGTGGGGTCTTAACGGGAGAGCTCGTAGTTGAGTGCTTTGCTTGAGGCAGCTGCAGGAGAGAAGTGATTCAGACCATGTGCCTGTGTTTCAGGATCCTCTCACTTGCCTGCAGCCCAAGTGGTGCCTCCTTTGTCTGCTCTGCAGCAGCCCAGAGCCCCATCTCCCACATTGACTTCTCAGTAATCAACTCTGGGGGCAAAAGCATGAACCAAGTTCCTGGGAAGCTGCTACTATGGGACACTAAGACGATGAAGCAGCAGGTACTTGCTGGGTTTCTTTTTCTTTCTCAGTCTGCTTGCTGAGAATGAGTGTCTTCTGTTTCAGTGTGTAGGAGCCCTCTTTCTAAATTATGCTGACTTTCTTTTCAACACCCTTCTTTTTCCTTCTTCTTCCTTTCCCCTCTGTCACATTCAGGATAAAAATAAATAATGTAAGTAGCTGCTGGATTGGGTGAAGTTTTTTTGTTTTATTGGTGTGTTGGGGTTTTTCTGAGGGATTCTTCAGAATAGTCCATGGCCTTGTTTCTATCTTGGCTGTACAGTTTGTGACTGGAAGTATCCGAAGTGGATTGAATGATGCTTTGCTCAGGCTTTCTCCAGTTGAGCTATACTGAAGGGTTTTCGTTGCTGCTGTTTCCCTTGCCTTCCCTGTTTTTAAGTGAAGTGCTGTCCCTGACATGTAGGAGAAAGCAACATACTCAATCTAATGCCTGCCAGAAGCTGGTTTTGCAACCTTGAGGCCATGGTCAAGAAAGCTATGGCTTGGCTGAGGTGAATTGCTGGTTTAGTGTCACAGTGAAATGCCGCTGCCAGACCTTGAAGTCTGTAGTTATTAGAGGTGTAGGGCTCCAAACTGGAGTTCTTGTTACTAAATACCATCTCTTTTTTTCTTCCTTCCCCTGGAGTTCAGCTCGTCAGCGCTCCCAGCTCCATTTCTCAGCATTAATGCAAATTTTCCCTTCCAGCTGCAGTTCTCCCTGGAGCCTGAGCCCATTGCTATTAACTGCACAGCTTTCAACCACAATGGCAACCTGCTGGTCACCGGGGCTGCAGATGGGATTGTTCGTCTCTTTGGTACGGTGGAAAAGGACCTGGGGGTATTGGTTGATAGCCAGCTGTGAGGCCAGGTGGCCAAGACTGGCATCTGGGCTTGTATCACAAATAGTGTGGCCAGCAGGATGAGGGAAGTGATTGTCCCCCCTGCACTTGGCACTGCTGAGGTTGCACCTCAAACAGCATGTTCAGTTTTGGGCCCCTCACTACAAGAAAGACATTGTGGGTGTCTTTGGGACATTGGAAGTGTCCAAAGAGCAAAACCAAAGCTGGTGAAGGGTCTGGAGCACATGAGGAGCAGCTGCAGGAGCTGGGGTTCTTTAGCTTAGAGAAAAGGAGAGAGAGGGGACACGTTACTGCTTTTCTACAACTACCTGAAGGGAGGTTGTAGCCAGGTGGGGGTCAGTCCCTTCTCCCAAGTAACAAGGGATCGGACAAGAGGAAACAGCCCCAAGCTGCATCAGGGGAGGTTTAGATTGGATTTTAGGAAAACTTCCATCACTGAAGGGATTGTCAAGCACTGGAGCAGGCTGCCCAGGAAAGTGCTGGAGTCACCATCCCTGGAAGTATTTAAAAGATGTTATAGATGTGGCACTAAGGGGAAGAGTTTAGTAGTGTACTTAGCAGTGTTAAAGTAACAGTTGGGCTTGATTATCTTGGAGGTCTTTTCTAACTTAACATGATTCTGTGAAACTGAGTAGTGAGGTGGCCCCTAGTCCTCAACTGGCTGCCCCTAGTACCCTTCTGCCAGCAGGGAGGCAGCTGTGGGATATGCTTGAAGACCAAGGTGGAAGCTATTGTCTCTCCTCCACAGGAGCTCTCAGGAGTGAACTGACATAGACTTTTTCTGGAGGACATTGGCTGGAGACCCTGGTAGTGCTGCTGGATTTGTTGTTTCTCTCCTGCTGAAGAGGAGAGTTAATTTGCCCTTAAGCTGTGTGGTCTTGGGCTGTGCCAGGTAGCAGTACCACTAGAGGCTGAGTTGTGAGGAAAGCAACTAATGTGAGACCTTATATTTAAATGCAAGGGCTTCACATCACTCCTCCTCCTGTGAGCAATTCCTCTTTCTCAGGTTTTTGTCCTCTTCAGCCTGTCCTTGCAATAAAGGCAGTTCAGGCCTCTTACCTTTGAATGGGGAATCTGCTTCTGGCACAGGTGGAGGCTGCAGCCCCAGGTCTTTGGGAGGACAGAGCTGTCAGCAGCTGGGAGGATGGGCAGGATAACGAAGGGAGGAGGAGTGCCAGTGGTGCTTAGATGCAGAATGCCTGCAATTGACAGTGAGCATGTGAGCAGCCCTGTAAGGTTGGGTAGTTACGATTTTTGTGGCCAAAGTGAAAGCCATGTGTGGGAGTATAGGCACGGGGTGCTGGGACTGGATTGGGCTCCCCCAGGCTGGTTTGGAGGGCTGTCACAGAGAGCTTAGGAACATAAAAGGCCTCTCTCTCTTCACCTCATCTCTGTGTGAGTACAAGGAGTGTTCAGTACTGGTTCTCCCCTCAGATATGCAGCAGCATGAGTGTGCCATGAGCTGGAAGGCACATGATGGGGAAGTCTACTCCGTCGAGTTCAGCTATGATGAGAACACGGTCTACAGCATAGGCGAGGATGGCAAGGTAGGCTATGGGTGACCTCCTACTGGTCATCTGGCAGAGAGATCACTTCTGGAGTCTTCTCCATATGGTGGGGACAATTGTAAAAATACACTCAGATTCTGGACGATCTGTGGGCTGCTAACTGTAATCCTAGGTGTGCAGTACCACCCTGCTCCATGCTATCTGCAGAGAGAGTGGCTGAAAAGTGTATTAATAGTTGGAGCTGTCTTGGACCTTGTGTGCAAATCCTACTGTTGGTGACATCCCCTTCCTAGATAGTCCATGTGAGGATGACCTTTCTCTGCCCCTGAGATCACCATGTTTGAGATCTGGGATTCAAAGGGAAGCAGATCCTTGACCACTCTGCATAAATCTCCTTGTCAACAGCTCCCTGTTGTTTATAATAAACACTTCAATTTCTGCAGTTCCACAGTCTTCAGCAGTAGAGGTGTGGCTTGGGGGGACCTTGGTTGAGGAGTTAAGTACGTTCTCAGCAGAATACGGCATGCAATGTGGAAGGACACAGGCAGTAGTGCTTGTGGAAGGCAGGGCATATCTTTGCCTGGATAGTAAGCACTCTTACAGCCTTTGCAAACTGTGTTTTATTAATATAGCGACTTAGATACAGATGTCAAAATGCCATCTTCTGTTTGTGAGGAATACCTACTTGGCTTAAAAGCAAAAAAAAGGTTACTCTACTTGCATCCCAGTTAATTTCATTACAGGCTTTTGCCATCTCTTCTTCTCATTCCAGTTTATTCAGTGGAATATCCACAAAATTGGCTTGAAGGTGTCTGAGTATGACCTTCCCAGGGAAGCTACAGGTCCTTTTATTCTGTCTGGGTACAGTGGCTACAAGCAAGTCCAGTTCCCACGAGGCCGGCTTTTTGCTTTTGACTCTGAGGGCAATTACATGTTGACATGTTCTTCTACTGGAGGAGTAATTTTCAAGGTAAGTCTCAGAAGTGGTGAGGAGTACTCTTAAGTATCCATACAAGCTTTTGTTAATTATGAGGGTGCAACATCAGCCACTGGAAGTTCTTAAGCAGCACTTACTCGTCTTTGCTCTGTGAAAGATGCTGCTCAGTTTCACACAGTGCGCACTTAAGCCGTGTGTGGTGTACAGCAAGTGTTCGGGTCCTCTGGATGTAGCTGGAGTATGTGAGCTCCTTCTTAAAGCTTAGTTTTTTGTGTCCAAGTGCCCAGGACAAAGTTTTAATTACTTTTTTAATACATGGATGCATACCAGTTCAATGCAAAATGTGTGATTGTTAACTGGTGCTCATCTTCAGTCTGCCTTCTGTACCTGCTGATTCTATGTTAGACCCACCCTGATTCTCTTCCCTTACTGTGTACTGAAACTAAATGAAGGGTAAGGCTGAATGGTTCTGAGTGCCCAAATTTCTGTGCTTCAGTAACAAGTGTTACTTGATCACATGCTCATGCTCTTGCAAAGCAGATTACGTGGAATTTTTACTTTGCATCTGGGGCACTCAGAGCACCTGAACTAACAAGAGCTATAGCTTAGGCTTATGTGCTTCTCATCAGCGTGTGCTCTTGGCCTGCCTTGTTCAATTACTGCAGTTCAGCTGATGTCAAAAGTTGAGCTGCTTGAGAGCAACTGTTTCTGTAGTGAGACTGAAAACTTCCTTTCATGTATGTGCTACACACATCTCAATATCTCTCTGATTTTCTGCTTACTTATGCATGCTGTTAGAGATACAGAGTCTCTATCAGGCTTTGGCTTGTTGGATGTATTGCCCCCTCTGCAGAAACTTACCTCCTTAAAATCTTATGCTTTCCTTCTTTTTAGTTAAATGGTGAGGAAAAGGTTCTGGAGAGCTGCCTTTCCCTGGGAGGACACCGAGCTCCTGTTGTCACAGTGGATTGGAGCACAGCCATGGACTGCGGGACCTGCCTCACTGCTTCTATGGATGGGAAAATTAAATTAACAACCTTACTGGCTCAAAAGTCTTAACCTGGACAGTACTGAAGGGGGAAAGAGCAATAGATTTGCAAAACCAGTGTTAACTCACAGGAACAAACTGCATGGAAGAGAAGGCAAAGCAAAGTCCCTCTTCTCGTTGTAGCTTTTGCCTCTTGATAAATACATTTGCCAAACCACTGTGCAACAGAATGCCAGTATGGGACTGGATCAGTGGCAGCACTGAAAAATAAGTCTCCACTAATCCATTGTGGCAGCTGGACTTCCCTCTGTTAGGGAGTCTTGAGTAGCACGTGGCTAGAAGGCTGGGGTCACGTCAGGGTTCTGCAGAAGGTGAGGCTGGAGGAAGCAAGCATGAGGCAGCACAGTGCATGATGATAAGATGACTCAAACTGGAAAGGCTGATGAGAAACCAGAGTATTCTTTGGGTATAACATTTGTTGTTACGATTTTGTTAGTTTGTTTTTATTTGGTCTTTTTTTCCATAAAAAGAAAATATTCCCTTGCACTTGAGCTCTATGCTTTGTCCAGCAGTTGCTGCAAAACATGGAGGGTGGCTGGGGCAGTGATGTGCCAAGTCTCCTGAACCCAAAAAAGGCCCTTGTGCTTTCACCAGTGCTTCCAGCACCGCACCAGGGTGAACAGACATCCAGGAACAAAAATAACTGTGTTTGTTTGGATGTATTGTGTTACCTTGCCATAGGTATCTGCTACCAACTAGAGCAAAAATCCTGGGTCAGGCTTTGAAATATTTGTGTTGGAGTTCAGAAGCTATGTAATGCCTAGCAGCTACCTGATGGTGGATAGGAGGAGGGAGGCCAGAGCCAGTCTGGCCCTACAGAGGGCTCTCTCACTAGAGCTATCTGTCCCCCTAAGCCCCCCAACATCAGGGCAAGTGCTGTGCTCAGGTATTGCATAGTCTTTGAATGGACTAAGCAGATACATTTCATCTGCTTGCACATTGCCACGGAGCTTTCTGCTGCTTATGTCCCTGGCCTGTATTGGGAGTTCATGGTACTGTTGTTACTTGGCAGAGCATACATTGCTGGAAAATGAGCAGCCATTCATGAGCTGTACGGGTAGCCATACTCATAGGCAGTTGTTCAAGGGCAATACTGCTGGATACTGAAATCCTCATTACAGGCATATTCATGCTGCAGGTACCTATTGTCCATGGAGTATCTTGCTCCTGCTGACTACAGTCTCATCTGATAACCCTGCCTTCCATTTCAAGGGCCTCCAAGATTAACAGGTCCCCTGTCAGACTGACATCTAAGTACAGGGTTTCTGCCTCAGTGGGATGTGATACGAATGGTGCAGCTGCTCTTCATGCCAGTCTGAGGTAATGTCTCCTCAAATCCAGTGCTGACTTTGAACTGGCTTGAGGAATTCCGATGGTTAGTCTGAGAGTTTAGAGGGTTCTCAAGTGGGAGCCTTTGTTGGCCTCTCAAAAGGGCAAGAAAGATTGCAGCTGTGTTCCAAGCCCTGCAGGGTTGACAACATTGCCTAGGTGTTTTAGAATTTAGAATTACAAAATTATAGAATGGTCTGGGTTGGAAGGGACCTTAAAGCTCTTGTAGTTCCACCTCCCTGCCATGGGCACGGACGTCTTCCACTAGACCAGGTTGCCCAAAGCCCCATTCAGCCCGGCCTTGAATACTACCAGGGATATTACTTTCTTCCAGACGTTATCTTTGAGCCCTCACAGAGGGTCAGTTGAGATTCTGGAGAGAAACCACTTTCAGGTTTGCTTCCTAAGCAGGACTAAAAGCAAAACAAAAACCCCCAAACAGGGAAAGAAAGTACAAAAAACATGCTCCAAGGCTGCTATGCAAAATGATGCATTAGCACAACATAGATACTGTGCCAGAAGCCTGGAGGGAAGGAATGAACATGTTTTGCTAGAACAATGCTCAACATGCTGTATTGCTAGAGGGGCTTTTACTCCATGCTTCGCCCAGGCTCCCCTCTCTCCTCTCTAGCCGGGACGAGCGCCCGCCGCTCCGGCAGAGCGGTGCGGCCGGGCCCGCCGCGGCTCCCCTGCGCGCCGGGGCCTGCAGAGGGCGCCCCGACAGCGGCGGNGGGAGGGCGAGCCCGGGCGCTGCCCGCGCTGAGCGTCCCCTTTGCGCTGCCCAGGCCGGCGGCGCTGTACTGCATGAACGAGGCGGAGCTGGTGGAGGTGGCCCTGGCGATCCTGGCCGAGGTGAGCCGGGACCTCCGGGGGTGGGGACGCGGCCCTGGCCCTACCCGAGCACGGCCGGGCGGCAGGGCTCCGGAGGCCGGGCAAGGAGCGCTGCTGCCCGTGCCTCCCTGGCGGCCCCTCTCTAGGAGGGGGGTCGGGGGATGCTGCCGGGTGCCGCATGGCTTTCCCGCTCCCCTCCTCTCTTTCCCAGCGGCGCTGCAGGGCAGAACCGCGGACATGGGGCCTGGTGAGGGGTGGTTCACGGGAATGTTGGGCTGCCCTCCTACTCCTTGGAGTGCTCCCGGGGTGAAGTCACACACGGCCGGGGCTTGTTGTTTTCCCTCTGGCCAGAATCTACAAAGCGAGGAAGGTGAAGAGAACGCCCGGTCCAGGAGCGAAAAGGAGCAGGAGCTCCCGGCAACACCAGACAAGGCTCCTGGAAGCACGGCCAACAGGGATAGAGGCAGTGACCACAGTCCGGCACTTCCATCCCCTCCTGGTGCCGGTGCCGACGCAGAGAAGACAGGCGGGGAGGACTCTGAGGACGATGTCCTGAAATACGTCAGGGAGATATTTTTCAGTTAACATCTCCTCTCTGACTCCCCAGGAGCAGAGGGCACAATGGGGAGGGTGTCTCCTCCCGCGGCCCGGAAGACAGTGGGAGGAGGGCCTGGAGGGGGCTGTACATCCATCTGCTCTGTTGGTGCCCTGTTTAGCTGGCAGGATACCCATGAAGGCCAGAGAGGGAAAGGAAGGAGGTACTCACTTCTCCCGCTCTGTACTGGGATTTAGCTCCATATTCGGATGTGTTCGTTTCTGTTTCACATCTCAGAGCATGGACAGATTAAAGAGGACATTTGGGTTTCTGTGAGTGTCCCTTTGGTGGGTCAGTGTTGGAATTGGAGGGGAGCAGGGAGTTGCTGACCTGGAAGACCTTTACTGGCAGAGCTACATCGTCGTGGTTCAGCCTCGGGGGCTCCCTTGTCCTTGTGGTCCCTCTGTCACAGCTGCAGTGGGGCCTGGCAGGCTGTCTCCATTGGACCTGGTGCTGACTTTGCCTTCAGACTCCAGCAGTCCTCCCAAGGCTGAAGAAGACGTGCAAGAGCAGACTGGCAGGGGTTGGGACTGCCCTGAGGGGGCTGGCCCCGTGGCAGCGTGCATGGGGGTCTAGGAAGGGATGAAGATGGCTCAATATCCTCTTCCCAATCCAAAAGGGGAATGAACAAACCGCATGAGGCCAGGTGTGAGAGCATTTATTGAAATGAGGAATCAGTCAAACCAGCATCACCAGCCTCATCCCCACCAAGGCTGAAGCAAGAGGGAAAACAGACCCTCATGTCCCTTGAAACAAATTCACTCAGCAGCAAAGGATATCACTGTTAAGCAGGCATTCTTTATTTACATGAGTGCTCCCAACCACCGCATGAATTAATGCAGTTTATATTTACAAGGCTGCTACATATTCATTACACAGACAAATCAGTAACAAAATGCCTATTTTGGAAAATGATTATAAAAACAGGAGTCAACTATTTCAGTCTTTTCTGCCATCTAGTGTCCTTTAGGGGCTATTACAATCCTTTTGGTGGTCGTTTCGTAGTCTTCATCACTTGACCTTTAATTGCACTTTCTTAATTGGTGCATGGTCAGCCTGTTATCTTGTTTTCAAACTACAAAACTGGTTCTTTCTGGTGTTATTTCCTTATCATTCTAGATGGCTTACTTCACAGCCTCGAAGGTTGGTTGTTGACTGGCTGCTTATTTACTTTAAGCAATTTATATCCTGTCTACTTACAAAGAAATTACCTATTTGGTTACATTTTCCTGAACATTTGTTAGTTCCTAGTTAAACATAATCTACAGATCCTGTTTTTAAACACTACTCCCTTTATCTTTGTTATGTGGTAGGGCAAAAGGTCTTAAAGCCATTTTGTTAGTTAATTACAGATTTAACTACATATTCTGAGATACTAGCAACTTTCTTTCACCCTAAAGGGGATGGGGGCAAAGCAGGCGTTTCTTTGTGCGAGGTGACAGACATGCAGGGAGCACTGCTGTGTGCTGTCATGCCATGGAGACCCCACCCAGTGCTCTGGCTCTGATGGCCCAGCTGGGGCACTGCACCCCAGCAGCCCTGGCCCTGCTCCCTGAGCACGCCCTTGTGTGGCATGTGCTGAGCTGGCTTTGTGGCGAGCTGCCCTCACACAGAACCATTTCTCCTGGAGTGTCAAAGGCTGTTGGAGTGCTGGGCTCAGCCCCATAATATTAGTGGGAACAAACCTGGAGGTCTGCACCAAAATCCTCTGCTTTCTCATGGAAACCCTCCATTAGGGCTGTATTCATTGAGTTGTTAGGCTGCCCCTCCATGTGCTCTGCTTTTGCTGGGGTTGCATGTGGGGCACATCACCCTAATGAGCTAAGTCACAGTCTCTCTAGATAGTCCAGCAGGTGAACTACAGGTACACCTCTGAGGGTGCCACTTGCTATGATGGCAGTGGGAAGCCACAGCTCCTCAAGTCACAATTACCTTGAAGGTATCTCTGGTAAGTCCAGGAGGTGGAGAAGGAGCAGATTCTCTGGGCAACTCCAAGAAAGGAAGCTTGTTTGCTTGTCTGCTTGCCTGTACTTAGACTAGATATGAGCAAAGGGCTGTGTCCACTGTATGCTGGTTCTGCTACCTTCACTGCTCTTTGGTCAGGGCCAGAAATGCTGTCACTTTGATGCTGTGCCCCAAACTGGGGGGTGTCACACGCTGTTGTACCTGGGAAGCTTCTGTGCTGCGCCGTGGCTGTTGGTGTCTGCTACCAGCTCGATGTAGGAGTGCTGCACACAGCAATGTGCCGGAGCGTGGCTCAACATGAGCCTTTGGACTAGGGATCAAATTCTTGCTAGAGAGTAAAGCTGTATTGCGATTACTATTTTAAATCATGTTAATGATAGCTCTTGCATCTTCTTCCCTGTCAAATCTTAGTGAGCAGGGCCTCCTCAGTTAAAGGGCTTTGACACATATGTGTGTGCTTGGCCCAGCTGAAGTACACAGTGGCAGTGAGAATCTGGAGCAGGAGTAGAGCCAGAGTCCCAAGCAGTGCCAGGAAGCCTCCAGTGAAATCAGAGGGATGAATCCACTGTGAGGTTTGTAAAAGAAACATACCCAGGCCTCCAGACAGGATTATCATCTTGATGAAGGGTATGATGAGGATCATCTTCCATCCCTCTCTCTGCCCTGTGCACTTCACATTTAAAACAAAAACGAGGTGGAAGATGATGAAGACCAGGCAAGTATACACACAAACCCTGGCTAGCGCCATGTCTAGTAGACTGATGCCCATTGCCTGTAGATGCTTGTTCTCCAGGCACAGCAGCTCCCCAGCTGTATCATTCCACAGGCAGAAGTTGTAAAAGCCAATGCATTTGTCAGGGAGGTTTACCAGGTTTCCGGCTTCCCACAGCAGTGCGTAGGACATCAAGGCCAAGGTCCCAACAGTCTCCAGTAAAGTCAGCATGTAGAGCAGGTTCTCGGTACACCTCGGTTGCAGCAGACCCATCCTGGTGCCCACATGCTTTCTTGCTACCATGGTAAAAGCTGCTGTGGGGATGCCTGTTGGGAAACATGAAGGGGAGGCCCCTCAGTTGTTGCCTGTTACGGTGCTCTTCCCAAGATGGGCCCTAAGCCTTATGGCTGGGGTTTAGGGACTCCCCTTGCAAATAGAACAGGAGTGTGTCAATCCTGCCTAGGACTCTGCTGCACATATGGTACTGGGTTGAGGTGGGTGCATTTGGTGCATTTTTGGTCACAGCAAAGGTGGTTTAATGATGTCCCATGTGTGGACCAGTACTGGGAGGAGAGTATGACTCAGCCCCACACATGCCCTTTGCACCACGGTCTCACTGGAAAAGAGGCATTTGTCAGCAAACTGCAGTGATGGGAGGAGAGCAAAACTGCTGTTGAGTAAGAAGTAGGATAAGAGCTATTCTGGGATAATGCCTCTCTTTCAGCTTTTATCAGACAAGGACATCCCTTGTGATCTTTGGACTATTGAGTAAAAGAAGTAGGGGTTAAGAGCTATTCTGGGAAAATGCTTTCTTTCAGTTATGATCAAACAAAGACATCCCTTATGGTCTTTGGACTACTGAGTAAAATGCAGACATGACAGGATCTGAACTACAGGGCTCCCCTTGCCTCCCTGCCCTTGTCCTATAGCTCTGGGACACCCAGTGCCATTGATACCACCCATTTCCAGCATCTGAGCTCCACATGCACCTGAGGTCCTTGCATGCCTGTAGATTTCTGAGCACAGCAGGACTGAATACCTGCAGCTCTGCTACCCACTGAGGCTGGCAGACATGGTGCTCCTCTGTCTTGGTTGCCTGGGGACCAGTGCCCTACACAGACAGGCAGGTGCCCAGCTCAGAGAGGTACCCTGGATCCACCTGCAGCCACTCGCCTTCCTCTGAGGCCCAGGGATATGGGTGCTACTGAGACACACCTGTGATTGCCATCCACCTTGCTCCTGTCTCAGACTGGTTGGCAAACCCAACTCTGCTCCTCTCCCAGGAATGTGTACTGTCTTCAGTGCTGCCTTGCAGGCTTCTGCTTCACGCTGAAAAACAGGGAAGTGGCATCAGGGAAGGGTATCACTGGCTGCAGAGCCACACAGCATTGAAGCACTGTCCACCCAGGTCTGCAGAGAGGCATAAACACAGGACTCATAGACCTTGGCTTCAAGCTCAGCCTCAGGCTTGAGACTTTGCAAATAACTCTTCCTCCCTTTGACAAGCATTATCTGCTGAGAATCATTTACCACTTTCCTTCAAGAAGTTCACATTGGCCCTTCTGTCCCCTTCCACTGCCCATTGCCCAGTGGTATATCATCCTTCAATCCTGTGGGGCCCGTTTACTTAAGAATTGGACTCTGGGTCCCTTCCAACTCAGAATATTCTGTGAATCTGTGATATCCTGGATGTCCTCCTAGACCATCATCCAAAGCTGATTGTGAATTTGGTACAGCCTCTGAATTTCTAGAGTGCCAGGAGAGACTCCACTCAATCTGTACTCAGCATCTGGTGGCAGTGCTGGTGACTGGA
The DNA here is from genome assembly GCA_013397815.1 of Aleadryas rufinucha. NCBI lineage: Eukaryota > Metazoa > Chordata > Aves > Passeriformes > Aleadryas > Aleadryas rufinucha. The sequence continues at coordinate 27,654 of VZTH01005089.1, forward strand.
GACCTTTCAGCATCCCCCTCCCACTCATCTCTCTCTGGAAACTTGGAAGTGGGGCATCTCTGTTTAATGAGCACAAAGATGAAGCTTCTCAGTCCCAAACTTCTCCCAGGAGCAGCACACCCACAGCATGGAAGGGGAGGTCACAGCATCAGACACCAACCTGTGCACTTCTCCTGGTCACTTTTCCCTCACTTCTTGTAGCGTCCCTTGGAGGGCTTCTTCACAACAGGCTTCTGGAGAGACTGGAAGGTCACACGGAGGACGCCCATTGTTCTGAATCTGCAGTGAAGACACAAGCAACCAGGAAAATATCTATGCTTGGGCACAGTGTGCTGCAGAATGAGACCTCCAGCACATGTAATTTCACCATGGTTTGTCTTGCCCCTGGTATTGCTCCTTAGTTTGTCTTACACATGGTCTCCTGCACCCAGGCATTGCTGCTCTTCCTCTCCCTGTTCCTGAAGGGCTCTCGCCATTCACTATTCTCCCTGCTGTCCTGCCTCGCAGCCCTCAGAGGAAGAACAAACTGCACTTAGAGTGAGCTCTTGGCTGGCTGAAACCCCAGGTCTCCAGGGATTTCTGTTAGACCTCAGAAGTCTGACCACTACGGCCCAGCCGACTCCTGGCCCTGCCCACCCACCAACCCCTGCTGTCGTATTTCTTTAGACCAGTTTCCTAAGGAAGGCAGGCTTGTAGAAACATGGCTTTTTGTTCAATCATCTTACTCTCACTCCCTTGGCATCCATAAAATATAAAAGCAATTAAAAATTGCCCTAGTTGCACATGTTTACTAGAGAGGGGACAGAGAATTAAATTCCTATCAGGTTTGTGGAAATATATGGCAGGGGTGGAGGACAGCCCCCTCAGAGACCCTGTGCTGTTGTGTGATCTCTGACCCTGTGGTATCTGTGCCCTCTCCTCTGCTTTGAGGCTTATGTATGTAAGGACATATTTTCCCAGCGATGTCCCTCTTTTCACTGCCATATTGCTGGCATCTTTGCCCTTCAGCCTCCTGCTGCCTCCCCAGCCCAGCCCAACCCAGTGGGTAAATCCGTGTCCCTAGGTGTGACTGACAGGACCAGAAACACGCCTGGGATGGCCCCGTGCCAGCTGGATAGAGAACATGTGACTGGCCTGGAGACAGTGAAGGCTGAGACCTGGCACAGTGCAGCCACAGAGATGACATTTGTGAGCTCTGCAGCTCATCACTGAGGCAGGATTGGCAGAAGCCTGGCTGAGAAGCAAGGGACAAACAGGAAAGAGCTCTCACCCAGTGTACAGCTTGTGTTTTTCCCAGACAGTTGCAGCCTCAGTGCCTCTAAGGAGGTGTCTATGCCTTTGGATGGGAGACTTTGTGGCTCTTCCTCAAAGGTGCAAGAACATGAACACGGCACAGCAAGCCCCAGCCTGGATTCAGCCTCCTTGTTCCTGGCCTGGCATTGCTGGAAACACTGGGTTTCACCATAGGAGAGCTCTGTGTCTCAGTCTCCCCAGCAGAGAGGCCCCATGCGAATGGCTCAGGAGCTCCCTGAGGTCTTTGTGTGGAAAATAAGGCTCCAGGCACCCTCTGTGATTTTGGGACTGCACAGCCCTTTCCTCTGCCGCTGATCGGCAGGCAGGCAGCCTTCCCAGGCTGGGGCTGTGCCTTCCTCCAGCAAGCTGCTGGCGGAGTGCCTGGGCAAAGGAGACAGGAAGAAATACAGCTCTGGTACAGAATCTGGTCTCTGTGCAGGGACGAACATCTCTGTGGAGCCACTGGATGCCGCTGCGAGTGGGGCTGAGTGCAAAGGGGCGAGGGAATGAGCATTTCCTTTTGCACTGAAGAGCCCCCCAGACAGCTTGACTTTCCCACATCCCCTCTCCCTGGTTGCTGCGGGCAGAAATGCTGTGCAAGACTGATGGGAAAGTGTCGAGCTTTGGACGTGACACTTTTCCTTCAAGACATCTGTCCTGTCCCTTCACCACCTCCCCACCTCCCCATCCCACCTATCCCGATCGTCTTTTCCCCTCAGGCAGGCTTAGCTGCAGAGAAACCACGGGTGAAGAAAGGCCACTGACAAGCGAAGGATTGCCAGTAAACAGAACCCAACCAGCAGCAAATGGAACAGACTGTGGGGGAACTGCCCTTAAAGCGTCTTACAGCAGGGAAAGGACCCTCCGAGACATCTGTACCCTGCAACACCACTTCTTCTCCTGGCAGTTCTCCCCAATGCCAGTGACATTAAAAAAGTGGGGGTCTCAGTGGAGGATACTTACGGGCTGCCCATTGGGGTGGGTAAAACACGCTGGAGAGGGCTGCGGTGCCGTTCTAGGAGCCGAGCGGGTCTGTGGCTGCTGCCGCTCCTGTGCTGGCCGATGTGTGACACCACAGCCCCTGTTTTGTCACGTGCAGATCGTTATCTGCTTTCTCTTTCGGTTCCGAGGGCAGCGCTCTTTCCCGATACCAAGTCAGCTGAATACGAGCAAGAAAACAAGCCAAGCCCAGCTGCACGCTCTGAGCCGTGGTCAGGTTTGCGTTTCCTTCTCCCTGCTGTGCTAATCAGCACGAATAACTAACCGGGCTAAGCTCACCCATGATTGTTGTGCTATTAGAGTAGCCTGGGTGTCCATGAGGGCTTAAATGAATTCGCTTCTTTAAAGGTGCCTGACCGTCCCAGCAGCGATCCCGCAGCACTGCCGGAGGTGGCTGACAACATGGCCCTTCTTGCCCTTTGGACGCTGAGCCGCTCCCTGTGCTCTCCAGACACAGCGTCGCCCAAGCTCCCCTCGCCTGCAGCCACCGTGCTTACGCAGGCACAGCGCAAGGTGGCGAGGTGGCTGCTGCTGCAGGAAACCGCTGAAACCTCGAGTGATGTAAGGGGCAAAACTCTCCTTCCTCTAGTCCTCCTGGGCAGATCTGGAACTGTTTGTCCTACTAGCAGCCTTTGTTGTGGGTGTTTTAGGAGGGCTGTGTGTTGGGGGTTGATGCGTGCGGGACACCTAGCCATGAAGCTGTTCTCAGAGTTTCACCTAGTGATTCCATGTTTAGGCATGGTCTAGAAACCGCTAGAAATAGTACACCTGTTGTGAGCCTGTAATACTGGCCCTCACATCCAAGAGCACAAAGTAGGTGAAAAGAAATATGGGAGGAAGTTCTAAGAAGCTCAGTGAACAGAGACATAATGCAAGTGGCAGCGGGGGGATGCCTTCCTATGTGCCTCTGTGTGTGGAACAACTTCAGCATGGAGAAGAACAAAGGATCTGGATCAAGGGAGTTCAGATCATAGGTGGCTTAGGCAGGGGTTCTGGTGGGCAGGGTCAGAAACTTGCAGCAAATAAAGCCCAGCAGTCCAGAGCTGCTGAGCTGAAAGTGGAGAATGGTGGGGACAGAGAAGGAAGCCTTGGAGCTGGACATGACCATCTTCTAGCATTGGGGCTGCTGGCTGGGAAACTGAGGAATAAGCAGAGACCTCTAAGGCAAGACCTCTGTTCCGGTGAAGTAACATGCATTGGCAGGAGGCATGTTTGTGCTCCCGAGTGGCGGGGTCATGCAGTTTGGCAACATGCCATTCATTTCTCTGTGATTCAGGGAGGAAAAAGGTGTATAATTTTGATCTGGTGATCAACCAACTCCTTAGCTGATCTCAGCACCATAAGTGAGGCTGCTGTTTCACTGCCATGGGAAGAAGGCACAAGCAGCTCCTTCAAAAATATCCTTGCTTTCACATTGGAGTCTTGTTTGCTGGGGCAATCAGGATGAACTGGACAGTGCGTCTGCTCCATCATGCCAGAGCATTTCTCCCTGGAGCCACTGTCCCCCTAGAGGGGTGGCTGTTCCAAAACCAGCACACCATGTCACCTGACATTGCTTCCACTGGGCACACACCTTCCTTTTTTCCCAAGAGAAGATCCTTGTTCAGCCAAGCTGGCCTTCTGCCTCATCTGCTTGACTTCTAACATTTTGTAGTTTCTGGCTACTGTGCCCTTAGGAGGTGATGTTTAAAAAATGTAAATGTTTAAATGACATCATTTGGAAATGTTACTCTTGGAGTGTGGAATCTCACTGATTCTGGGATTCCTGAGGAACCCCATGTCACCTCACTGGCAGGGTCTCAGTCTCTGCTGCTTTTAATGTCTCCTGGGGTGCCACAGCTGCCAAAAAGGAGAAGTCCAGTCAAAATCTAGCTCAAGACTTGCACTTGGTCCCAGCTGACCTTCTGATTCTGGAGGCTTCCTTCCACACCTTTGGCTGCCTCTCTAGCAGGTAGCTCCCCTGCCTTCTCCTTTCAGGGAGGGAAGGGAAGGGGCAGGGAAGATTGTGCCCAAAGGCTGGGCAGGATGCAGCGTGCCTTTCCATTCTCCTTGCTAGGGACATTTTACAGGTATGCTCTGACTGCCTCTTGGGCTGCCAATGCCAAAGTCTATCTGATGATGGAGCAGTTGGGAAGGATAAGTATGATGGGGATGGGGTAAGCAGGGGAATGATCATCAACATGTCTTATGGAGAGAGAATGGGAAGGGAGAGGAGAAAGAGAGCAGGGCTTCTACATGTGTGTGCCTGGAGGTAGGAGAGACTGGATGGAGTGTTTGGGCTGCTGGGTCCTGTTGTCTGTGGGTGGGAAAGGAGAGCACGTTTCAGGAGCCAGTTTCTACTAAATTCCTGTGTGAGCATTGCTTCCTGGAATTGTTTCCTGAAATAGACATGTTTTTTGTGTGCATTAAGATGTTTATATGGCTTTACAGTGGAATGAACTGCTCTGCAGTTCTTGATTTCTCATTGTGCAGCTAAAGCAAACAGTTGGCAGTTTAGCAATATTAGCAATCACAAGGAAAGCATGTGATGAACTGGGACTTTGCAAAATTTTTTGGTTATTTCACCCTCCTGTTTTAAAAGTAAACTACTACACAGAAGTTGGTCATGATGCTGAGTCCTCATTTCTGAGGGAATATCCACAGAAGAACTTGCATCCAGTTCTAGCTCTGACAGAAAGCTCATCCCACTGTCTCTAAGAGGCCTCATAATGATGATTTGTGCCTATGAATCCAATTTTTATTTTGTTGCTACAGTTGTCTTTCTACAATACAGTACAATTTTTCCTCTTGTCTCTTACACAACACATAACAGAGGGACTGTATGGGATACTTCCTTCTGGCAATACTGGGGTAATGAAATAGTCCTGTGTGGTACTTCAGATATGGCCAGGCCTTCCTTCATATTTGATAAAAGGTCTTGTTCTGGTCTATGTGGAAAATCAAGACTTGCTGATTGTTGTCTTGTGTATACATCATATCCTGATATTCCACCTGCACTAGAGCCCTGGCAGCAACATGGCTCAACGGCTGCTGTGTGAGGTTCTACCCATCCAGGGCACCTGGCATTTTAAGCGTTTGGTCAATTCTTTCTTACTGCAGATAGGAAACAATTTAGATTTTATTTATTATTGTTCTAGCTCAACCCCTCTCAGATACTGGAAATGTGATGGCCCTGATTTTGCAGCAATAGGTTCCAGTGTATGGATTAAAATGGAGTATGCTGTAGAGACAAAGATGAGGTAGAGAGAGGAAACCCACTGGCTCCTCTACTAGGCAATCCTAAGGGAATTTCAAGGAGATAAAACTCAGTAATTTGTCTTAAACAGCGTATTTTTCATCCCTTCTCACAGACATCTGTACATGTTAAGAAGCTGCAAACTATGCAGGTATATGACTGTAATTAAGAAAATATTTCCCAGGCATGTAAGAACACATAAATGGCCATCCTGGTTCAGGCCAGAAAAAAAAAAAAATCTGTATTTCAAACTACAGAGAACCACAATCCCATAAATGCCAATATCATGTGCTTTCTATATCACTATCCCATCTGAATCAGTCAGTGCGATCACAGACACAGCAGAGGGTTACTTTGCCATCACTGAAGTAAAAACAGACACAAAGAACATTCTTTTCCCCTTTTATCAGCAGAAAAATCTAAAATTTTCAAGCTTGTGTAGCAAAGTTTGAGCTGTAAGGTGCAAAGCAGGAGTCCTTGAAATCAAGTAGTGTGAACAAATTAATATGTATTGTTGGCGAGGTGTTTGTGGCAGGATCCGCTGTGCTCTGACTAGCCAGCTAGCTGCAGTTTGCTCTGCTACCCAACAGCAGCCGAGGGCATGCTCAGCAACACACAGAACATTTTGTGCTTTCAGCAGGTGGGTACCTAGGAAAGTAAACAATATTGATGTTCACTGGGGACCTTGCACACCCAGCCTTCACAGTTCATCACCAAAGCACAGGAAATGGGCTAGCACTGAGCTATGCACCAGCACCGTGACAATATTGTGATTTTCCAACCATTCTAACCTAGTAACTGTCTGTTTTGGAGTACTGTGCCATGTAGCCTGCCTTGGTCTTTATTTTCCCACCTTATCCCACATATTATTCTGTGGGATAATGCTCCAGTCTGGATCTAAACCACAGAAACAAAATATTAAGAGCTCGGATATTTATTTATTTGTTTGTTAAACTTCCTCTAAACAATGTCAATTCTGGGAAAGCCTAGAAGAACATGATCTGTTACATTTTTCCCCTTGGGTATGGTACACAGTATCTAGGAATGAACATCTGCAGCTGGGGAAGGAAGTGCCAAGCCTGCAAAAACATTTAAGAAGACATTCTTTATTAATCTCCTCTTTGGCAGGCAAGCTCTTACCCATCATAACACTGTAATATACTCAACTGTACCATACTTAAACTGTACTTGAACTCTACTTAACTGGACCTCCTGTCCCTCAGAAGACAATTACAGCTGTAATGATCTGTGCCCAGACTTAGAGGCTGGGAGAAGGCGACACCCTTTTAAGTTCATCTCCCCTCCATGCTGTGGGTGGCTGATGTGTCTTTTTTCGCAAGACCTGGATCTCCAGTGCCTTGGCTGGTGTGACAGGCACAGCCCCTGCACCGATGGCAGGTGAGGACCACATCTCCTCAAGTGCCCAAATCAGTGTTGCAGGCCAGGCCCCTGGGGTCTCTCTCAGCGTGACCTGACCCAGCAGATGTGTCTCACCAGCTGGACATGGGCCAGGTTAGCTGCAGCTGGCTTTAGTGCTGCACTGCAAATGCCTCCCCTCACAGAACCACGGGGTGAGGTCTGTGATCGACGGGTGCGATGAACCAGGTCTGACAGTGTATGGGGTGGTCTGTCCCTTGGACACAAGGAAGATTTACAACATTTTGAAGCTCCTTTTATTCTAAGCAAAGAGGTGCCTTATAGAGTTGATACTGAATTTCATTAATAATATTTAACCTAATGAGCATGTTATTACAAATGCATGTACCCTACGGCCAATAGGGGAAAATATTTTTTCACCTCTCTGGAATTTGCCTTGGGTTTATTTTTTCTCCAGTGAGACTGTTGTCAATCAATAAATCATAGTGTAGTAATGTGATGAAGATGGTTTAAATTACAGAAAAATGAACTCTTCCAAATGCTGAGACTGAGTGAAATCCCAGCCAAAGATCCATACTTATCTTTGTGGAATGTACTCTTCACTGAGGTTTGAGATTATAGAAAAAAATGGCTTATTGGTATTTAAAGGATTAAACAAACCTGTGATGTTTACCTTTTCTCACTGGCTCAGGTACCTGAAATATCTTAGGTTGATTATCAGTACCGTGAGTCTGTGAAACAGAGTAATGCCTTGATTTTCTAAAAAAGAACAGAAACAGGAATGAATTATTACTACTATCAAGTTCCAAAAGACTGGTTGACAAAAAGGTATTATCAGCCAGCCACTTTAGGGGCTGTTCAGGGAGTGTACACCAGGCTGGGACACGGGAATCTTGGTAAGAGTTCAATAACTAATGGAAGAACAGTTATCGTGTAAAGGCTGGTATTTTTGTTTTGGTGACAAAATTGTTTGTGTAAAGTTACAGTGGTTAAATTAAATTGTCATGTATCAGTCTCTGGTCAGAAAAAAACCCAAACAGCCACAGCATGTTCCTCCTGGGATGAAAAATACAGGTATTTTTGCTTTTATGACTTCTGTTCTTAGCTATGCTATGAAAATGTTCTCCTGATATTTTAGGGGTTTTTTTTCTGCACAGAAAATAGTTTGTAACCATTTTGATTCATAAGGGACAATTACAATTACAAATTAAAAAAGCCCCAATGAACCAAACCAACAATTGCAAATAAACATGATAATCACAATGCCAGAAAGAGTACATATAAGAAAGCTGCTCTAGGTTGAATTCCTTGTGCTGCTCTTTTCAGCAACTATTTATGAACCTGGATACAAACATATCATATTGACAAGGGACCTTACTTCCTACTCAATATGGTTTGTTTATTTTTAGTCTGGGAACCTGGACAGCTATGCTTTCTCAGTATTATTTATTGCCACTGCTCTGTTTTTCATATGTTTGGGCTTCTGAAAAGAAGAATTGGCATAAAATGCAAAAAGATCGAGAAATGCTACCTATTGAACCAATGAAAGCATTAATAAAGCAATCAGCATTATAAAGTTTATGTACATAAAAAGAATATTACCCATTGAAATATCACTGTGACATCTTTCCCAATAACAGTTTGCTTTCTCTAGGCAACAATAACAGTGCTCCTATTTTACCTCTTGGGGCCATATAGTTTTCTAGGCTGAACATCAGCAAAGTGCCTTTGAGGGCTACATACAGCTCCAGCATGAATTTTTATCAAAAATTCTACTACAGCTGTGATATTCCTTGCTATTCACCTTTTCTCAAATGCCTTTAACAACTTTCATTAAGATCAACAGCAGAGATTTTGTTAAGTCTTTTGATCTAATAAACTTAATTAGTCACTGAAGTAGATCCACATGAGAAAATGCACATAATCATGAGAGGAAGAGAATTAAGAAGCTTCTTGAAGGAATTGTGATCCATTTGATAAACTGTTGTTACTTGCTTTACGTAGTAACAGCATCACCCTGACATGTTTTGCTTCTGGTACATATCCAGAAAAAGAACTTTAATTCATTGCATGAAAGATGTATGAGTGCAATCCATACAATTTCATTGTATGAAGATGTCTTTGCCTATATTTTAGCACAAAAATTATGGAACAGGACCTAGTGAAGCTTGAGCTGACTAATAGTGTTGCAATGTATACTGGTGATTATAGGTCTTGGCAAGCATAGCCTTACAGGCTCTGGTTCTTAGGTGGCCAAAATGGTGTTCAGTCCTGAACATCTCCTCCTCTACTAGGTTTTCCCTTTTTCTGTTGTTTATTTACAGTATTTGTGTCACAAACAGGAAGCAGCAATTTATAGGAACTATTATTGTTGCCTAAATTTCATCCCCAAGCTTTCTAAAAGTCATTCACTCACAAGAATTTGCTTTGCCTATCTATGGGAAACCTCTTGAGTAATAGCATGTCAATCACAGGCACCAAAGAAACAAACACCAAGTAAACAAGGAGAAAAACATTCTTCAACCCTTTTTTTTTCTCAGCAAAACAAGTAAATATAGGTTACAGGAAAATAAAATATCTCATTCTCCTCCTGTGAAATCACTCCTTTAAATCTGAGGCTACATTTGTCTATGAGCTTAGATGTAGGCAATGGGCCCTTAGTGTCAGTGTAGTGACTTTTCAGCGTGTGTGAGGAGGACACAACTCCTGAACAGTCTGAACCAGGTGTTGCAAAGTATGACTGACTCCAAAGTACATGGGCATGATGCTTCTTGTGCATAACACCAGTGCCCTCCCCATCCTGACCCTGTGAGTGCTTACTCAGTTGTACTGCAGAAGCTGACAGGTGGAAAGCCACCTTCTTTGAAACAAAAACTGCCTTTGGATGATGGGGGTTAAGCTGCAGGGAAAATGAATCCTACTGGTCTGCATTGCTCCTTTGACCTAGTTCTCTGATGATGCATCAGAGAATCATAGAGGGGTCTGGGTTGGAAGAGACACTAAAGATCATCTGGTTCCAACACCCCTGCCATGGGCAGGGACATTTTCCATTAGGCCAGGTTGCTCAAAGTCCCATTCAACCTGCCTTGAACATTTCCAGGGACAAAGTGTCGATAGCTTCTCTGGCCAACCTGTTCTGGTTGACTATGAGTCTTCACCCTCATAGTGAAGAATTTTTTCCTAATATCTAATCTAAATTTATACATGTGTCTTTTTATTTCTTTTGCATTTCAGTACCAGTTGTGAAGCTGAGATCTTGATTTCCATACTCTGGACAGCTTAAATTTGAGGAGACAGATCCAACCCATTAATGTTTCCCCAAAAAAGAAATGTACAAAAGTTTTGTTCCCTAATAAATGACCACATTAGGGCCACAGCTATTCCTAACACACAGTGCCCACCTCTCTAAAATCACCTGCACATCTGATCTCCAAGTCACCCACAGTCTGTACAGGAGGAGCTGATCTTGTTTGATAGGTGTATCATTTGGTCAGTGTGCATATCCTTGCTCTACTGTCAGTTACCCTGAACTTAACCACTTTGGCTAAAATGAATCAGAATGGTGTCTTCCATGGTTAATGAAATAAGGTTTACACACACCCAAATAATACACCTTATATTGTGTCTAGATTGATCTGCAAAATGTAAGGCTGCAAAAAAAGCATATTGATTAAAGTGATGCAATAGACCAAACTCTGTATCAACACAGTTTTTTTCTCCTCAGGAAGGCCACCTGGAGTAGATACAGGGCTTTGCTTCTTCCAATGACCTGCCTCTTAAGGTTTGACTAGAAGATTTGTGTGCAATCTTTTAAAAAGTGTTAAATTAAGTCGTGTGACTCTTAAAAGTCTAATTTTAGTAATATTTCTAACATTTACTGTGGCATTCTTTATGAGATACAGAGAACATATAATAAACTGTGGCATATCTGAATAGTTCTGAGTTACCCGGAATTCCAGTTTAACACATCAGAATTCAGGACCTTGGAATTCACCCTGGCTTGCTATTTCACTACCTTTTCATGTTCCTTCCGGCACAGATAATAATAAGAAACACCACAAATTTTGTTTATTGCTTAAAGAAAGCCATTATCAAATTTATTATTGCTATAAACTTATAGACTATGATGTTTTTCAGAGCTGGACTAATGAGGCAGGAGAAAAGGCCTAGAGAAAACTTCCTTTACCTGCTTGTTGTTTACACAGTAGTCCAAGAATACATTGTGGAAATACTGTCCTATGGACTCCAAGTCTTTCATGTTGAAATGGGTGTTTTGTCTGCAGACTGAAGCATCAGTCTCCTGTGAGTTAGGGATCTACAGGACAAAACATTCATTTGAAAGAACACAAACATTATTTAAAACAGGCTGTAACAAGATGAAAAACATTAAATGTACTAATTCTGACACTGACTTCCTGCACAAGAGGTTTTTTTTTGTTGATTTGTTATAGAAGTAAAAGTGGGGGGATTTAGTTTACCAGTTGAAGGTTTAGTTTAATACTAGAAGATTTAATTTTATATCCAGTGTATCAATGTCTTTGTAAGTGGAAGTCTGCATAAGAAATCAAAGCCATTTGTAGCAAAACATACAACAAACTTGGCAATCTTTGCTGTCAAAAGGACATCTGGGATCTATTCTGAACCTAACTTCATTCTGGAAAGTGGTCGTATGCCAGAAAAGAAGAAAATGAAAGAAACAGGGAATTTGATAAGTAGATTTTTGCAAAGGACATGGGGAGAAATATGCTGAAAATGTTTTGAAGAAAATTCTTTTATTTTGAAGATATTACCAGAAAGGAGAAAATATATTGAAGGAAAACCTGCACAATACTGAAGGACAAAATAACTCACTCTGAAAAGAAACTTAACCTAAACAAAGCAGTCAGAAAGGCTTAGGTGCAGTGCAAAGATGTAAACAATACCAAAGCAATAAGGGACGTAGAGACATCAAACTAACAAAGGTATAGTGGAGAGGAAAATAGGGTATTGTAAAGGGAAAGAAAATGAAATTACCTTTTGACTATGTTTTGGGTATACCAGATAGAAGGGGAACATTTCTTCGTGGTAGATCTGTATTTGAAGTATAGCTCCTGGCCTGTTAAAAAACAGTGGTGATTTCCCACAATCACACCATCTGGATTCAACATTGGTACCGCTTTCAAGACAAAATTGTCCCTCAGGAGTAGAGCTTTGTTTGAGTCACCAAGAACAAGATCCATAAAACCCTTCATTATCCAGGAATTGTAAGTTTCTCCTGGATGCACCCTCACTATGAGTATCTCAGCCTTCTGCTCAGTGCCCTTGTCACTTTTGGAGGGCAGTAGTGGTGGTGATAGTTAAAACATACACTGTGTTTCACAGTGAACAGTGTAAGATGTGAATCTTGCAGAATCTGGACTGCACTGGACCTTTAGAGATGGCCACTAGGTACTCCTGCAGGTTCCTGTAGGTGTAATGATAGTAGTGGGCAAAGTAGCAGGTGTCTTGGTCAGGGAACTGGAACATCCAGGTGAGTGAGAAATAATGATGTCTGTCTTGCCCCACACTGTTTTTGTAATACTCGATTAATTTCCAGTCCTTTACCAGCCATTTCTTATGCTGTTCCTTAGCACTGGTTTCTGAGTACAACAGTGGCCACAAGCCATGTTTGTACAGGCTGTTACTTGGTAAAGTTGACAGTAGCGAAGCACTACAGCATCCCTGCCTGTGTATGGCCTGCCTGGAAGTAGTAGCACTGTGTGTGTCTGCTTGCCTGGAGGTCGGTGTGGGGTCAGCCAGCACTCAAACACAGCATTGGCAGGCAGAGAGCAGACACACAGTGTGATGCTGGTTAGCACTGTAGTACGAGGTAGTGTCAAATAATGGGCACTGCCATGAAAAAGCACCCTACAGTGAATCAGGCACAAATCTGATTCACACTGTTATAAATCAGTCTGAGCAACTGCTGGGAAAAGATGCCTGATCTCACCAAGCATGTCAGTAATGCAACTGGTACCTCGATTAGAACTTTCAGTAATAACTAGAGCTTCTAAAACATTCTCCACACTATGCTTTAAAAGGAGGTGCTTAAGAAATGTCTTGAGTTTGTGTGCATGATTATCACCTAGAGAACACATTCAGTGCTAAGCAAGCACCCATGTTCTGCTGCAGCTTGATGCTTGCTATCCCAGGAATTGCTAACTGCCTGCCTGTCATTCCTCAGGGGCAGGAGGGTCAACTGGCCACACTTAAAGGTATCTGTTTTCTTCTCCTTGGTTGGAAAGTTTCGTTAATGAAGCCTAAGAACCACAATACCACAACACCCACTTTGCTGGAGAGCTGTACAGGCTGAAATAAGAATCACTTCCAGCTGCCTGTGCATGAAGTTCAAGTCAGTAATAAAAAACATGGAAAGTTGAATGTTTAAAGAACAGCAACTAAAAGACTGTAAGAGAAATCCCTGTCCTTGTTTACAAAAAGGCAGGGAGCTGGGATTCAGAGTGTTCCTCTATATCCTATCCCTTGCAATAAATTAACATGTCCAGTTGCAAAGGACAGAGGTTCCTTCCTACACAGCAGTTACCAGTTTTCCTGGCCACCAAGTGTAGCAACCTACTTGTGACAGGTAATATGCCCATACTGCAGAAGTAGATAATTTCTAAATAAACTTATCTCAAAGAGTACCAGTGCTTTTCTGTGTATTGCAAGCTTTTACTAACTGTGTTGGCCTCTAGAAAGGTACCAGATCCTTTCAGTTTTCCTCTTCTGACCATTTTGTGGCCACAACTGGTTATCCTAGGATTGCAAAACTATTGTAATCCTTTCTTATACATGTAAAAGTATCCCAGGACCAAAATCAACAACTGCCAGAAGTTCCAAGTTCATCCAAGGCAACTGGATCAACTTAGCAAACACAGGAAAGAATAAATAACTCTGATACTCAACCAGTGACAGTGGAATAAGGCAACTAACTCCCTTCAGCTCTGTCCAATGAATCCTTGCCAGACAGAGAAGCCTATATTCAAGAACTGATCCAATCTGACTAGATTCTGTTTATAGATTTTGGCAAAAACAAAATATTCTTCCAACACAGACTTCAGTGTTGATGTTGCAATTACACAGCTCTCATCTTTTTCACTTTCTCTTTTGGCTCTTACCTTTCTTTGCTCATATTTTCTCAACAAAGTAATTTTAAGCTAGTTCATATTGTTTTTCACTGAGAACAATGGCTTGAGCTGAGCTGGGCTTCTGGGATAAGTAACAGTACAAGCAGAACTTAAAGATGATGAAACAGATGTGTAACTATGTGACTAATTTCCTTCCCCATCTATAGGAAAATAATTTATTCCCAAGTGCTTTAAAATAACATAGAAAATCATATTGATTCATCAGGCTTTGAATTATATTTGTAAAGGAGATCAAAGCAAGTGCTTCATCTACCTACATCTGACAGCAAGATTTCTTAGATTGTTCCCACCCTCTCCTAGATAAATCAGTTCTAGATAAAAACTCCTCTGTCAGGAGTTTGTATGGCAGCATTGTCTGCAAACCTGTTGTAGTGTGCAATGATTCAGGGGTAGTGGGTATCCACTCTGGAAAAGGTAGGAGAATAAGGGCATAGATGTCTCAGTCCCACCTCTGTGCATTTCCAATTTTTTCGTTATTTCCGAATTGCAATTTGTTGTATATATAAAGCACACAAACTGCCTTAGTCTTCACTATCTCAGAATAGGCTTGCACTAGGACTTCTGCACAGACTACATAAAAGCAGTTATTAGCTGACATTCATATTTAGCCCCATATCCCTGAAATACAGTACTGACATTGCTAATAACAGGACATGAGATTTGTACTGAATCTTTAAGACCTCGGGACTAAAGTCTGAACTTTATCTGCCTGCAGCTTTGTTTCACTTAATGTAGCTGTGACAGCAATTTCTCTAATTGACATGTGTGGCTAATTTGTTTTATTTTGTTTGCCTTTGTGTGGTACGAACATAGGCTTATACAGACAGCAGTAACAAGGAGCTGTTCTGTGTAGAAATGCAGGCCTACAGCTGGATAAACCACATTTTAGGGGTAACAAAGAGACATCTGAAGTCAGTGGGGGTTACTTGCTTCTCAGCAAGGAATTCTTCAAAGCTGGGAAAAGCCATTTAAATGAAAACATGATAGGCAGAGAAAAGGCTTTGAAAAAAAATCTATTAATTGGATGACTGGGACTGCTGGTACTGTGCACTGACTGCAACACTGCTCAGAGTTAATTACTTGTCATAGGATCATAGATATGAAAGGATCCCCTTTCAAAGCATTCCCCACCCTTCCTACTATCTCCTTACATCAGGCCAAAATATAGAAGTTTGGTTTCATGTGAATTTGTATTTTCTTTGGGTTTGAATCAGATACCAGCACCAGTAGCACTTATTTTTTACTAGAAAAAAGATTCTCATTGCTTTAGGCCTGGTTTCTAGATTTAATTCTCTTCACAACGGACAAAACCCTATAATGAACAAAAGATCTTCATCTGAAGGATCTGGTTTCAAGTGTAGATGACATCGTATATGAGAAGTAAAGGAATTAAACACAAAACGGATGAACCGATTTTTAAACTGTAGTGGATACCTAACTCTAAGTGATGACTGGCTCAGTAACTGGTGGTTAATGGTGAGCTGCAAGGTGAGACTGAGATAAATACTCAGCTAGGTCAAGAACCATTAAGTATGAGTAGACCAGCCTCTAGTTTTGTTTAGAGCTTCACAGTAATGTGATCACTAATATCTTTTCCCTTGCCTTTTCTTCCACCCTGAGGTTCTACAGGGAAAATGTAAGGGAATAATTGAAAGGGTCTTAATATGTAAGAACAGTGCTGACTGTCTTGTGTCACAAATTAGATAAGGGGGTCTTCATCCTAAACCAATTACATTTAAGTACTAAAATAAAATTGGAAGTCCATAGTAGGATAGCTTGATTTTGTTTATTTTCAGCGAGAAGAGCTGCCTCTTTTGGTTTGTTTTATTGCCTGCAGAAGAATTATGCCTAATGTCCGTAATCATGTACTCCACCATTATCCCATGCCTGGATAATGCTCATTCCCCTGTATAACTGAGGCAAGGTGCTTTTCAGCTGTTTGAGGAAGCATGAGCAGGAAAATCTGGTGGTTTATACCATGAAGGCCCAACAGAAAGGTCAATTAACAGGAGTTCAGGAATAGCTGCAGTGTTGGAGGTCACAGCCATCTAAGCAAACTGGCTGGACTCCTCCAGCTACCTCTGTTGTCCATGAAGGTATGTACTCATGAGGAACCATCCAAACCACCAAATTTTGTATCTGCTCTCTGGAAGAGCTGCTTTTCCTCCACTGGTTATAGAGGCACCAATGGTGAGTTCCTTGGCTAACACAGGAGTCCAAGTTGGTTATGTGTGAATATATATGCCCAGGATTTCTCTGAATTGCAGGCAGGCATGACTGTCCAGCCCCCTGGACCTTGGCCAAAGCAGGTCACAAAGGGGATATGTGGCTACAGAAGGGACTGTGGGTGGTAAACGTGTTCTTTACTGAGCAGAAGAGGGATAATTCAAACCTTCCTCTTAGAGTGCTCCGTGTGTTACTGTGTGCTCTTGATCATGGATATAACAGAACACCCACGAGCTCCACAAAGAGTCTCCAGGGCTAAACAGTTATGGGAGTTCTGCTGTTTGCTGCCACCAGACGAATGCCATGACCTCTGTATCAGCAATGTTTGTTGTGGTTGTATCAGTTTGTACGTGACACGAGGGACTGACCACTGGTTCTTCATGCATGTAGAAAAGTTGTTTCCTCCCTGTCGTTATCACATTCCACATGTGGTTATACAACCCCCTCTAGAGTCAGACTCTGCACCTTCAGCACTGGAAAGCAATGTGTGTGTTTCTCTCTATAGTGAGGGTGGTCCTGAGAGGCAAGCAGGTGTGGAACATCTGTGCCATGCTACTAAAATATTTGAAGTAAATTATGTCTCTGAGAAAAGAGATTCAAACCATAATGCTTCCCTACTTATAATGAGATAAAATTGTGCATTTGTTATAACTGTATTTACAGTACAACCATGTGCTGCAAGAAAACTGTTGTAATATGAGCAAATAGTGGGGAAAAATCCTGAAAAAGCCTTAAAATTATTCTGTTTTGCAGGATGAAAATTAATATTAAATGATCAATATCCTGTGATTTCCAGAATTACTTTTTTCTTTTCCCAAAATGCCAGTTGAATGATCAGATTTACTTCCCTTGTATAAACATTAATTTCTGTAATCTAATCATAAATCAAATAAACTCAGTCATATGCTCTTATTGCAATTATCCGATTTTATTTCTATCATCATGATACTAAAAAATCATCATGTCAATCAGAATCATGTGTAAGGTGCAGTGTTTTGCTAAGAGTCCACCCTTCCTTTAGAGAGGTGAACAGGAGAGGCAGAGACAACAGGGATAGGAGGCAGGAATGACTTTGCCCAGAGTTTGGAGTGGAAGAACTGCCAATGAAAACTATGTCATAAATCTGTCCTGTCCGTTGGGCAGCATTATCCCATACGTGAGCTCTAAGGCTTGCTGCTGACAGGGGAAACTTCACAGCCTAAACTTAGCCTGGGATCTCCAGGAAACTTTGGGTACCTCTGGTGAGAATTCTTGTATTCTTTCTTGGGGAAAAAAAATGCTTGTGTTTGTAGCAGCTTGATTTAAAATGTTTTCTTTAAGCTTTATGTTGCGAACTGTTTCTGTCTCTAAGTCTTAATTTGTTCTGAGTGAATCAAGGATGGCAGGAGTTCATGATGAGTGCACTAAAGCTTTGTTTGATGTTAAAGGTATCATCATTCACAAATTATTAATTTGTTTTTAGAGGATCTGTGTTATATTTCCTTAAAAGAGCTTTATTTCCTTTTGCAAAATGAAGTGATTGGTGCTATTTTCAGATCCTTGTGTAAACTTTATGAAAAATGTTTTCGACACGTTTTTCTTTAACCTTATTCATTTTACAGTGTCACAGTACACCGAAAGTGCTTTGGGTTTGCTACCTCTTTCCCTAAGAATCATTTATTTCTAGTGGAACAGCTGAGAGAACAGCGGACAACAGAACTGGCTTTTAAAGAGGTCGGGCGCTGCTGCCGACAGAGAGAACAAGAATGGCCACGAGATGGTAGCAGTTTGTCAGGGAAGGCCAGGAGATGGCTCTGAGCTTCTCTTCATCCAGCGAGGCAAATGCATCCTGTGTGCCTTGCACCTTACAGTGGAACATTTGTGGTGTACAAGCAGAGTTATTTTAGAACTGTTTTTTGAATTATGTCACTCTGAGGTAATCTTGCGTGAGGCAAAGCGATGAAGAGTAGCACCGTAGGCTGGTGCGACGTGACTCGAACAAGGATGCCAAGCGCAAACCCGTTCTAAAATTGCCAGCGTAAGCTGACATCTGGGATTGTGTGCTGCTGTGAGGCCTTGGCTGGCTCATTCAGTCCTCCTTTTGGGGCTGTCCTCATGGCATCCAGAATGGCACAGCCCCAGGCTGCAGTGTGGTGACCTGCTATAGACACCTTCTGCCCTCTCGGATCCGTTCAGCGTAATATAAGGGGTTAAATTCATACTTCTTGGCTTTGTGGGAGATCTGGTGTCATCCACTCTCCCCTGGCTGACATAAACTTCATGCTAATAGAAAAAGACAGTGAAAACTCCATCATGTGCCTGTCTGATTTGACAGAAATGCAGTCATATTACCACACGTGATCAAGATTAAACTTGTGCTGCAGAGTGATCTGGCAGTGTGCAAACCCCTATTAATGTGCACAAACACACCGTTTTGGGGGGAAAAAACCCCAAGATTTTACTTCTGCAGGTTCTGCTGTAAGATAAAAGAGAAAGGGGAGCTTCTGACAGGTTGCCGGGGCACAGAACTTCAGGGATCATTTTGGTCTGGGTTACAATTACCAGAAAAGATACAGGAGATTGTTCTGTAAACTGTTTCACTGTGAATTATGGCAGAATTTCATCCTTTTTTGATGCATGGAATTTATGGGAAGGTGCGTGAGGGCTGCCAACATGAATCTATTTCTATCTTGTATCTGTTCTACATCATGCTTGAGTGAGGTTATTATGTGTCAGCAGGACTTAATATAAAGTCAACATTCAATTTACAACATTACAAAGTTAATTCAACTCTGCAGTGAAGAGGAACCCTGCATTTCTTGTTGCATTTCTATGTACAAATGCTAGTTGTGCTGCAAATAAGAACAGTTTCATTTGGGCATGGTGCTTGGATGTGAATGCTCAAACACCTTTCCAGCATGCAGTTTAAATATGTCAAAGCCAGCAAAACGGTATTAGTATTTGTACTGGGCCAACTTTCATGGTCATTTGCTTACTGAGAGCCATAACCAACAGTCTGAACTGCCTTTTCCTCCATGAAGTCCATCTTTTGTGCAAGTTTTTCTCCTCAGTGCTAATGATTTAAATACCTATTCATTACTCAGTAAGACCCTGTCCCTGGAGGCAAAGAAGGAGTCTAAATGTCACTTTATGTTGCAATGATGAAGACCTGGTTTGTGTGAGGTGCCTTTCGCCCAGTGCAAACACGCACACATGCTTTAAATTGCTCTCGGTTTCTATAGGACTATTCTTAGCAGCGCAGTGAAACGTGCTTATGTTAAACATGCTACAGAGAAGGTTCAAAATAAATCATGTCTCGAATTGACCTGATTCCTTTCTTTGCTGTTTTCCTTTGGCTATAATATAGCTTACGAAAAGATAAAATGCTTCACTGAAAGTAACAGTTTAGTTTGTTTCTCTCTGATGCAACCGTTGACACATTTTCCTATTTCTGACTTAATTTCTATGTTTTCCTTTGATTGCATAATTCTCAGAGGCGCATCCTCCATTTTACAGAAAGCAAACTGTTTAAGAATATATGTATTCCAGATAATTCTAGCTAAATAAAAATAATATACTCTATGGATACTTATACAACTGGCTTACTTAAGGGATTTGGTAAATCTCTATTAATTTTTACAGGTATTTGAGAAGCTCCAAGTCAAGCAAGCTCCTTTAAATACAGTTATTTCTGCTTTGTTCTTTTCTGCTCTTTGCAGACATTTTATTCTCTCAGACTGTCTCACAGCATCACATCCCTGGCAGCCAATACTGATCTTGTGCCCTTGCTTAGGTTTCTTTCTTGTTTTTTTTTTTTTTTTTTTTCCAGCTCCAGCTTTAATAAGCCTCCTGGGCTTTCTTTGAAGATTTCATTTGCAACTGCAAAGAAGCTCTTGTGTATTACAAGTCTTCTATGTGGATTAAAAATATTTTAAAAGACTTTATTTTAAAGACTGAACATAAGAGTTCTTGAAGTTACATGGAGCTGGGTACTTGACGCACACCTGAACTCAAGCCTGTTGTAAAGAAAAAGTAAAAAAATGTTTAAAATATTCTTCTGCTTTCTTTAACAAGTTTCTTTGAGCCTGTTGCAATGTTTAAATTCCTTCCTGTGTTTACTGAGTTATAAAGGAGGTCTGTAAATATGTTTCTTTCCTATTTTCCTCCAAATGTTCTGGTTCTTGTATATCTACAGAAGTTTCTGCACATACTTGGGGAATAATTCTAATGTTTTTCTTTGTAACTTCAATCTGTTTCAAAGTCTTGGCTGAAGTTCTTGAGACATGTTGAAACAATGTGAGATCACCTGAAAGAAAATCTGAAATGTCATGGTACAAATCTGGCTTTGCGATGTCAGAAAGTTTGCAAGCAACAATATATGCCTTTTTCTGAGGCAACCCTGTTTTAACACAAATACTTGCCCAAATCAGGTTGCTGTATTCCAGCACAATCCCTTGAGAGAAATGGGCAATGCTGAGAAACTTTTGGAAACGGTTGGGGAAAAAAAGAGTCACAGAAAATGGGTGGTGACCACACATGGATCTTACTGCTCCTGCACATGATCTCCAGGGATCAGGAGTGTCTTTTTATTGTATGGTTGGGCAGTGCTTAGCACAGCAAAGCTTTGAACCCTGCTAAAGGTTTTTGGATGTTATGGGAATGCCAGTAAATATTGTGCTATTTAACCAATGGTTATCGTGGTGCTTTCAGAATTTGTTTTGTTCCCACAGGTTTTATTTTTATCCACATTCCTCAGCTGTGTGTTGGTGACAGTGACTGTCACTGTCATTGTTTTGCCAGGATTGGCCCTCACTGAATCCTAGTCTACTTTATTTTTGGATTCTGAGTATGGCACTGACCTCTGATCACATGCAAATGTCTGTGTCTGGGCTAGACACCTTAGGTTTTTCTCTTGTTCATGAAGAGTTAATCAGTGTTGCTGAGACTAGAGCACAGCGCATCTCATGCTGAAGCAGATGCCTGTGTTTGGTCAGATGAATATGTCCTTCAGCTCCAGCGGTTTTATTGACTGGATCCCCCTTGGCAGTCATGCTATAGATACCTAAAGCCAGGAGAGATGAATCCCATCCTTGGAGACCTGTACCATGCTGCCTGTGTAGCCAGGCATAGAAAGATGATGTGTGGAGGGGGCTTAACCCAATCCCCATCAGAGGGCTGGGGGCTGCAGGGGCTGTCCCCCCACCCAGCAAAGGGGCTCCTCTACATTTTTACTGTTCTGTGAATCTGTCATAACCATGTCCACAGAGCTGGCCCCATCTAGGGCAGAACATGAACTCCAGATAATAATTTCTCTCCCTTTTTCCCTCTGCCACATTTTCCCTCCCTGCCCCGTCCTCCCCTTCCCTTCAGCTAATATCTCCTGCTGTTCCCAGCACTATGCTTGTGCCCACACAGTATTCTACCCAGACTGCCAGTTTTCTGCTGGTTTCACTGATTTTTCACTGGACGTTTTTCACTAGTCTTTTTCTAACTACAGGGGCAGCATAAGTAAGAGAAATTCCTTCCTCAGCTTCTGAAATAGCTTAGAACATAAGTCAAGGGCCAGCCCCAAGATTTCACACCCCTCTTATTGTGTTTCAGATATCTTCAGACAGTGAACCCTAGGGAAGGATGCAAGGCAAGCCCACAGTGGTACTTCCAGCCTTCAGAGGTCTGACTCAAAAGCTTTCTAAATCAGAGACATTACCTTGGAATCTAAGAACATGAACAAGAACAAGGTAGGGACGTGGCAGTCGGTCTAGGGCTGATGTGTCTAATCCCTTCTCCTTCTTCCTCACTCTTGACTGGAGATTGCTGGCTGTGTGGCTGTTCCGTAAACTTGGGGTTTACTTAATAACTCAATTACTTTTCTGATTTTTTAAAATGAAATAATAATTAGTTTTTCCTTAGCTGTGAACTCCATGCAGATTGGCTGTACTCAGAGAACAGAGAAGTTAATGAAAGCATTGCCATCTGGGGTGATTAGGGCCTGGTGGGAGAGCAGTGGTAGCAGGGCTGATGTGTTTCAGTATTAGCACAGTGTCTGAGTTTGTGACTTGCAGTAAAAATTGACTCTGATTTAATACTCAGCCATCCAGGACTTGGATGCCCTGGGATAACCAGGTTCTGAAGGGTCTTGTGTCTTACAAAGACCTCTGTAAGATACAGTGCAGCTAGAAGTCTTCCTTAGCTCTGAGGTTACACCCCAAAATTGTAGAAGGCGGGCTGATTGTGAGCAAAAATATGACACCAGTGCTGGGAGGAACAGTGACCAGCTTTCCAGAATGGCACAGAAATAGGAGAGGAAGTGAGAAAAACTGATGGGGAAGATGCTTTAGGGACTGAAAAATTTTGTTTTACAAAAGGGAAGGTGAGCTGACTCTATATGCCTACTGATGGCAAGCTCTGATCCTACAGCCCTGCATCAATAAGCAGGAGCATTTAGAGATCAACTATCCTGATTGTATAGCCTCTTGAAGACCATGAACTAGGATTTACATTTCCACAGCACAAGAGATGGAAAAATATTTCGTTATTTTCTCATTTACTTCTTTGTGGAAACATGCTGCCTAGAGGCGATGTGGTCTGTGTAAGATGCTCAGCATCCCTCCAGTGGTTTCTGGACTGGCACATGGGTGTCATGTCTGTATTTCATAGCTCAGATGTACTGGGCTAGCTCCAGTTGGAGCTGCAATACCTGAGCATTGCTGTGCTGAGATAGCAGTCTGAACCTAGAGAACAGCACAGCAGTTTCACTGGTCACTCCTTTTCTCTGCAGGAAAATTAGCTGACCAGGCTGCTGTGCTGAGGTGGTAGGCTGTTTCCCACTGCAGAGCTATTTTGCTGGGCATTAACTCTGCAACCTTTGCACCGGGCTCTGTTGCCTGTTTCTGCACCAAACAGAGCTGTGGTATAACAGACAACATGACAAATACCAATGCAGCTGAGGTTATTTTAGTCTCTCTGTTGCAAGATAGCTGTACCCAGATTAGGACAATATGGAGTAGGTCTGGTGATGCTTAATGAGTCAAGAAGATCTGGGGCTGGCTGTGTAAATCAGCATAGCAGATCTGTAATGCAAACCCCAAAAAGTTCAACAATGTTCTTACTTTTAAGATAAAAGCAAGGCCTCTTGGCTCACTGAAATGACAACAGCTCAAATAAAGTAGCACTGAAAGGTGATGAAACCACTGCACTAGCTTTAAGCTATCTGGCATGGATGCTGCTGAGAAAATTGGTGCAGCAGCAAGAATTCTGCATGGACTGCAAAATGCTGCTGAGAAGCTATATAAAATCACCATAGGTTCATGTTTCAGCTAGCTGAAACACTTATAGTCCAGAAAGTAGTATGTAAGAAACAAGCTCCTGCTCTTTAGGTGGCTTCATGGACTTTTCCAGACTGCCTCCAACCTTGGATGATTTCTTCTATCTTTTCCCTAAACATTTCAAGAAATTTTTCTAATGGACTGACCATGAAATCAAAGCATAGTGACAAGCATCTTGCTTGCCTTGATTGTTTTTCCTGGATTCTTTAGAAATAGTTCATGAAGTCCCTGCGGACTGTAGACCACAGACTGAAAATCATTTAATAATTCTCTTTGCTTGTGCCTGGTGTGTTCCTGGGAGACAGCATGCCCTTCAGCAGAAACACCAGGATGATGCCTCACAAATGCTATAATAGGTTATTTGAGACAGAAGGTGTGGTTTTCAGGTCAAGACAGTGGAGTATGCATGGCAAAAAGAACCTGATAGACAACAAAAGGGCTATATGACATTTAGAGTATGATAATGAATTATGTTCTTAATTTCTTTTTGCATTCAAACATTTTCTTTGTGAGGTGAGGTGAGAGGTAAGTGAGTTTGTGGAGTAGAAATCACTGGTACCTCTGCTGTGGCTAGGTTGGGGTTTTTTGTGTCAAATTTGGGTTAGGAAGAGTCTGAGGCTGTTGCTTTCTTCTTCAGTTATATTTTTATCTTTTGGCGAAGCCTCATGGTCTTGAAGATATTTATTTTTATAGATTTCAGAAAACAAAATAAATAAAAACAATCTATTTGTATCTCTGTGCTTGTATAATTCAAAGTCATGACTATGACTTTCTCTGGTCAAAACCAGGACCCCGCCACTGTTTTCTTCTGCAGTTGTGGATAATACTTGGATAATATTTGATAATGTTAAAGGTACAAAATATTTTCACAAAACCCCTTGTCTTTGCTTCCAGGAAGAGGAAGTTCTTATTTACGGAACAGCTGCCAAAAGGTGAAACTCATGTTGTAACACTTCTTTTTTCCAAGTAAGCCCATCCCAGCAGCTGGGGAGGGGCTTACTACTCATTTTCCTACTCTAGGAAATACTTCCATGTAGGGAGAATTTATCCTGAGATACAAAGATATCATTGTGGATGAGCATCCTGGACCCCTCTGTGTTGCTCCTGGCACCAGGTACCATAGTATTGCTCCCCTTATGCATGACAGGGTGGGTTGTGGGAGGCAGCTGGGCTCCTTATGCTCTGCATTCACATGTCAGGTATTACTAATCCTACGGTTTCTCTTCCATCAGCTTTGGAAAAACCTCTAAATGTTTCTTTGGATGGGGAACTTTCTTCTGTTTCAGAGTCAGAAATGGGAAGCTCAGAAGGGTTTTCACTTCCCACAGACTCAGAATGATTTTGCCTCAAGGCCAGAGAAGCATGAGCTAGTAGGGCAGGAGTTTTAGGGCTCAGTTTTTGCAGAGACTCTTGAAGAATGCCACTGTCATTAAAGGAGCTTTCTGATATTTCTGGCTCTAAAAAGTCCAATAAAAATTTAAGTGGGAAAACATACCAAAGTCACTCTTATTTTCTGTATTTATAGCTCCAGTTCTCACAATACACCACTGACATTTCTGTCTAACCATACAAGGCTGCATCCTCAATAAGGACATCTCTGTGTTGACATCTCCTCAAGTCTGGCATGGCCAAGAGCTGAGCTCCCAGCACTGTGTGCAGAAGGGGAGCCAGGCACAGTAACCCTTGGAGGAACAGCAGGCACAACCAGTACAAGCATGTTGGGAGCCCCAGGAGAGCGGAACAGGCTTGGCAGCCACTGTCACCATCCTCCAAAGGGAGCTTTAAAGGAGGCAGCTGAGTGCAGGGCACGGGGAGTGAGAATTGGAGAGGGTGCCCCCTCCCACACCTGCAGCCTTGCTGCCTCTAGCACCGGAACAAGAGCAATGCTACTACTCACTGCAAATCCAAGACATGGCCTTGCTTCTGCAGCTGGACTTTGCTGTGAGGGAATAGGGGTGTCCTGGCTACCCTCTTGTTAATGAAACCTTATTTGCTACAAATAAATTAGTAGCATCTCTCTGTTTTGAAACCCTTGGGAATCTGCAGTTCTCCCTCTGCTTCTGCCATACCAAGTGTGGACCCTACCTGCTGGGCACAGCACCTGCTGGGTTAATCACCCACTTTCTGTCCTAGGCGTGTCCTGCCAGCTTTTCTGAGGCAATGGTTCCCCACCTTAACTTTGCTTTGAGTAACCCATAAAATGTAATATGCTCAGTTAAGATATTAGTGAGCATGAGGCAGTCTCCTCTGATTTCCCATAGATGGCTAAAATATTTAACCAACAGCTACCTCATCTTCTCCAAAATGTTCCTTCTTGCTAATTATGTAATGAAGGCTAGGAACTTTGTCTCTTTCCACAGTAAAGCCCTCAGCCCCATTGTTTCAATGAGCCTAGATGGGTTTTACTGCTGGGATCAGCTGCCAACACTCTGGAGAAGCTGGAGGTTGACACTTGGAGTGGTGATGCCTCAAAAACAAAATGTGGGAAGAGACTACTTGCTGGAAGCAAACACAGTATCTTGAAACGGTGCACACAAGACCACCCGAGCTTCTCCCAAAGACCCAGAAAGTTGGTCTTGTGACCAGCTGCAGTAAATGTGGTGATTTATGGGAACAAGGTCAATTTTTAGCAGTTATGGTTCTGATCCTGTGTGTAGAGATCGGCTGTGAAGTGTATTTTTTTAATCTTGAAACTACTGCTAGAACAGAGTAATTGTAAAGATTATTTTATCTGCCCACAGGAAATTTACTTAACCAATTTCCAGTAACTTCTACTTATCTTCACCATGTCCTATTTGAATTCTTTAAATGCTGCTCTTAAGTAACACTGACTTAAAAGAAAAACCATCCTCCCTCTGCATTTTGTAACTGTATTTAAATACAGAAGGTGTCCCAACCTCTCCAGGTAAGAAATAATACGGAGTTTTAATAGTTTTCAAGTAACAGTGTTCTAAATTGGAAGCCAGCACTTGCAGTTGATTACCACTGGCCAAAAAATGAATGACCACAACATCCTCTGCTTTGGAGCACCAAAAGTAATAGGAATAGGTTGCTTTTGTCAATGTAGTACTCTTGTCTCTTCCAAGGGAAGCCCTGAGGAAACTTGCAGGTAGCAGCAAGTAAAATGAGGTGGGGTTTTTTATGCATTCTGAGAGAGAAAGGTCGGGGAGCTATTTATTTCTCTTTTAGGCATGAGGGTTTATTGTGTGGTCTCCTTAACTAAGGGTACCATGGATAGTAAAGGCCTCTATAGGTTCAGAAAGTGTCTCTAAGCATCATGAAGGAAAAGTTTACTAAGTGCTATTGTACACAAAGACATCAGCTCTGGCTCAGGATGTCCTTGAGTGCAAATCACTGGAAGCTACTAGATATGTTAGTGACATGCTGTTATATATGTAATTTGTATCTTGTCCTTCACAACCATTGCTGGATACAGCTGGAGAAAAAGTACTGGGTCTGAGGGACTATTTTTCTGATTTGGTAGAGACTTTTAATTCTTATGCTTTTCTGGACATTTCTCATTTAAATTAGACACACATCAGGCAGAAGTGAAGATCTATTTTGCCTGTTCCATACCAATAGGCTAGAAATTTTGCAGTGGCTGTGCCAGGCTCGATGGCATTAGTCTAGCATACATGCCAATCTCCATTCTTCCAAATACTTTTGTATGAATATACAGATTATCACATCCAAGACCAGCTCTTGCTCATGGGATCCTGCCTGTACACCAGTGGGTAAGCATGGGGTTTAGATTGTCAAACACAGCTGGTATCATCTTAATGACATCCTGTACAGTTCTGACTTGAAAGCTTCTCCCGTGGTCCTGCATGAGAGCTCTGAAATACCTGAGCCACAGGTGTCACCCTCAGCATGTCTATCCATCTTCCTGTCACACGCTCTTGGTTTGAAGACCTACGGGGCACAGATCATGTGGAAAGTTGTTTCTGAGTTTTGTTATTGCCTCTGTGAGAAATTAGCAATGTGGTTCTTATCTGAATTTGCCAAACCAGCCACCAGATATGATTTTACTTTTCTGCTGCATATAAGAAAGACTCATTTCCTATCAGAAATATGTTCCCATGAAGACATTTCTGGGTTTGATCAAATGGCCTATTGCCTATCTCTTTAGTGAACCAAAGAGGGGTTAAGGACCCCTGATGAAATATAACAAAGCTGTTTAGGGTCGCTGAGGACTATTCAGCAGTTGAGCTGCAGCAATGAGTTGTGCTTGTGCTCTGAGCTTGCTGCAAGCAGGGACGATGTGTGCAAGCCTAAGTCACCATGAACTTACATGAACATGTATTTTATTTGACAATTGGAGCAGCCATAGAGGTCACCTTCTCTAACCCAGTCAGTGAGCAGCAACTTTTAAAGCAAGCCCCTTGATTTGGATTTGTATCTGAGCTTAGGACTGATTTGCCCTCTCTGTGTACATTCAGTGCCTTGTCACAAAGCTCGAGGGACTGAAGGGGCTATGAGACAGATTTCTCATTTTTAAGTAAAGTCAAAGTGAAGACACATGGAGGGCAGAGAATGGGTTTTGCACCGTTATGTAGCTCCCGGCCAGAATTACAGTTTGAAAACAAGACAGAGGATTTGTACTATTGGGAATACTTGGGACATTTATTTGAGGTTCAGAGAGAAATTCCAGGTGGTCCCCACCATGTGACTTTTCTCATACTTTTAAAAGAGGTGATTTAAAGTTTCTTCTCTAATTAAATAATTTTAACTAGCAACAACTTCCTCCTGTTTGCAATTTAGTTCATATTAAATTTATCATTTTTGTCTGAAGGAACTTGGGAATCCAGTTCATAATTGGCTCATTTACATAGATCAAGAGATAATGTTCTTCTGAGAGTAGGCACCCAAAGCTTTCAAGCTTCTCATATTGGATCACCGTATCAGCCCTGGGCCAGGGTAGTGAGGGTAAGGAAATATTTCTTCCTGAAGAGTTTATCAACAGTATATTGGGATCAGGGTAGCTAATTATTCCAGTTAAATTCTGCTTGAAGTTCTGAAATTCGTATGAAGGTGGATTTTATATACACATAAAAGCTCTTGTAAGAGAATATAAAACCATAAAGCCTTTCCAGTCAGGTAGTTCACTGGTTTGTAGCAGGTTAGGTTTTTTTTTTTGGAGGTTGACCTGAGCCAAAGCTTATGGAATCAGTGCAAAAACTCCAAAGAGAATCCTGGCTTTAATTCAAGGAATTAAGTTGTATGCCTTAATGCCATAGGATATTACTGCACTAAAGAGCTTATTAAGATTAAAATGGGATTAGGCATTACTATGAATGAATGCAAAAAGTTTACATGGCTGGGATAAAGCTTCAAAGCTTTATTCCACCTTTCAGGGAAATGATTCCAGACTGAAGCAAAGAAAAGAAATATTACATATCATGGCATTACACACAACGAGGTGCATGTTGTGCCTTCCAAAGTGAGAAATCTGGCACTAGTGGTGGGATGTGGAACTAAAATCTTACTGTATTTTCCAAAGAAGCAGTTCTCACTGAAGAGTGAAATGAAAATATCTCGTGTGCTTCCATGCTCTTTGTTTTGAGCTTGAGATTTTTGCTGGTTTTTTCATATTTATTTTTCAGCAGCTGAGAACCCGGCATCTTACTTTGTGTCTTGTTATGGGAAGCTTACAGATGGCTGCTAAACAGAGCTCCCTATGTATTTAGCTTTGATATTGTAATGACCAAGCATGAATTTCCTATGAAAAGCAAACTTACTTTCTATACATCACTAGTGTATAGCTTGAGAGGCAACAGCAATGGAGATGGCCCGGGGTGACTGCCCTGACTCCTGCAGGAACTATGCCTGTTCTGTACCAGATGTTGTCTTCTGGGGATTCTTGGATGCTTTCTACAGTGCAGTCACAAATGTACTAAGTATCAGAGCCTTCCCAGTTCCCATGGGGCCAAGAGCCCAGTTTTCCCAAGGAAGGTATTTGTCAGGACTTCTTGATAACAGCTACTCAATATTTTGATGTTATTTTCAGATAGTTTTTCCTTGTTTCATCCTCGCTAATATTTGTCCTCCTTTGTTATCTATACCCTACAACTACCTCCAGGTGGGAATCATAACTCCATTTGACTATTTCAGGGGGCTTTGCATGCTGGAACAACTTCCCTGATGCCTGTGGAATCCTTACTCCTCCTTTCTTCATTTTTGTTTACTCTTCATCCCCCTTCTACATGAGTTCAAAATACAGAACAGTTTATCAGCTTCTGTCCTCAGAACATTTTATCACCTTCTGACCTCAAAATGCCTGGAACTCAATGGAGCCTTCTGGATGGGGATGCAATGGTGTTAAGATCCTCTCAGATTTATCATAATATAGCTCCTTGTGGTACTCTTTTGGTATAGGCAGCTTTGGTTCAAAATGGCTTCATTTGCTGACCATATTTCATCCCAATGTAATTGCTGACTTGCTTTCCCTTTGCTCTTGTCTGAGACTGGTGCTTACTAGATCATCTAGCTTAAGGTTTGTATTTGAAAGGACTTTCCCCGATGCCTCCATCTGCGTGTTCCTCGTCCCAGCTGTCTGTGTGACCTGGCCACGTACTGACATTCTCAAGACTGACTGTGCTGCATCTCTGCAGTGCCCCCTTATTAGTGAAGTTCAGCTTCCCCAGGCTGGAGTAACCTTGCTTGGAGAACAGGGTTATAACTAATTCAGTAGTTCACAGTGATGTACTTACAAAGTGCCTAGCGTGGAAAGACCTTGATCCCAGAGAATGTTTCTGGTAAAACTGCAGTTGCTAAAGCCAGATCTAATACAACTTGTTGTTTTCCACATGGTTGGCCTCTTGTTATTTTTCTTCCCTTACTTTCAGACTTGCAGCCAGTTCCCTGGTGCAGACAGATGTGATTGCTGTGCCCATGCCAGCAGCTGTCTGGATGATACAGATTTGAGCTGGCTGGAATCCAGATAGCTCTTGTGAGATGAGCAAATGAGTTTGCCTTCTCCTTGTGCCTAGAGAAACCAATGTGGTGTTTTGATCAAGCAATGGGAGTTTGTGCCTCAGGTCACTGGTGGGGCAGAAACTTCTGTATGGCTGAGAAACTGGCCTTGCCTCCCATCTACCTACAGCCTGCTCTGCCCCTCTACAGCTCCTGTAAGCCTGCCTAGGTCACACTTCCAAGGGATGTGTTCCAGCAGCCTACAATGGTGAAGGGTTTTAATTATCCTGGAATTTCTATCTGTTGCTCCTGGAATTTCTATCTATTGCTCCTTTTGGTGTCCTGTCCAGAGGTGAGGGGAAGTAAAACACAGGTTTATTGAGTTCTCCTAATAGCACAAGATACAGATCCTCACATCGATGTTATTCCTGCTTACCTGCTCTGTCACCCATGATTACAAGGTCATTGTGGTGGCAGTCTGGATCTCCCACATGCTGATGTGTTTTTCTGCAAGCTCTCTTTCTGCCTGAATGGTTGTGCAGCCACTGTCTCACAGAGAGAGCAAGGTCTCTGGTAAGGGACCAAGTTCAGCTTGCTCAGTGCTTTGTAAATAGTTTGTACCTTGTGCAGGTGCCCTTCTTCAGTATCATAACAGGCTCAGAATTCCTGCAAGTGCTCCTTGGCCAGCTGCTATACCCTCCCTGTCTGGCACAGACCACAGGGCAAAGCCCAGTGTACAGCTTTGGCAGGCAGCTTTCTGGGGCTTCACCACATTCCTTCTCTGTGGTCTCCACCTTCTTGAAGGAATCTTTCCTTCCTGTGCACTTTTCCTGTGCTGACCACTGCCCTGACCAAGCTCTCAGGGTACCAAAAGCATTCTTCACTCCCAGTGCCCCGCTGTCTAAAGTCCTACTCTTCATAGGGTAGTGTAGTTCATCTATTTCTGTCATATCCCTTGTCTGCTCTGCCATTTGGACAGTCTCTTGTATGTTGAGTATGTGCTGGTGATTGCTATACTTGGCCACTTCATTTACAGCCTCAGGAATGTGAGAGGCCCTCAGAAAATGCCAGAGGCAAGAAAGTGTTTGAAAACTCCTGGAGGCAATGAGCCTTGATAGAGAAGGTATTCTTTTCACCCAGCAGGAGCAGAAACGACCAAAATTCTCACCACAGTTATGCTAAACTTCAAGATGAGGAACAACATAAAATGTGAGAGCACATGTTAAAGGTAAATTGAAAGTTGCAACTGACAGAATTCAACTGTTATGTACCCCCAGCACAGAGGCTTCAGCCATCCCACTCCCTCCAGGTGGATCACAGTTGGTGTGGAAAAAGCTCAAAGCCATAAATGCTCCCTGCCTTGGGCTGTCAGAACAAACTTCGGAGGGGCAGGTGCCTAACATTAGGGTACTCAGCTGATCCCAGCTTCAACAGCCCTGACAGCACTATGGGGGCTGGGAATAAGGTTTCAAAGTTAAGCAGCCTGGTATGAGGAAATTCCAGAGCTGAGCACATTTATAAGCATGTGATACTATCTTTTATTTTAGTTGCATAATCTTCTGTTCTTTTTTTTTTTTTTCAAATCTGTCTAGGTTTGCATCTCAGTGGTGTGGTGATGCTGAAACAGACTGTTGGCTGGAATAACCTGCCCACCCTATGGAGCATTACATAAATGCTCTCAAAAACACAGACTTCTTGTTCCTCAGATCTCTCAGCTGAGGCCCTGGATCTTTCTGTCTGAGATCTGACTCAGAGAGAATGAGATTCGCTAATGAGTACTTACAGATGCAACCACAACTAATGATAGCTGCATTTTAAACCTCAAGAGAAAATGTTAAATACTCTGAAAAATCAGGTATTGAAGACCTAAAGGTGGTGGGTACTCTTAATTTACCTAACTCTTAAAATCCCATTTATAAAATAGAAAAGTGCCCCACAAAACACAGAGTGATCATGTCAGGGTACATTTTTTAGCCTACATCTTATTGATCAATACCATAGGAAAATGTGACAGTGGCTTGATACTTAGTGAGGTGCTGATTCGAAAACTCTTGGAGCATGGTAATTTTGCACTAATGCTCTTCAGATGTCCTGAAGAATCCAACTTACACTGAGGGTTTGAGGTTTTAATTATTTTAAAATTATTTTTTCTTTTATTTATTTTTAACTGAGATTCCTGAGGTGATTTAGATATTGCGGGAGATGGAAAGTGGGGAAGCAAGACAAGTGCTTCTCACTTCTCCCAAGGTTTATTCTTCTTTTCTTGAAGAGATTTGGGTTTAATTAACTTTCTCATGAGAGTCAGAAACTAGGGTCAGTGAGGATGGGACTCAATCTTAAAAGCTGGTTACTGCTTTAAATAGATGTAACCATGAAAGAAGATATTTTTCTGGCTTTCAAAATGCAGTTGGGAAGGGGTTTAAAAAAGCCCTCACAAAGGGAGTCCTGGACAACTCATATTCATATCTCACAGGATAGAGGACATTTGAAGACAAAAGATTTTCAATTGGACACTCTGTGATGAGTTGCAAGAAAAAAACTCCAAAGATGACATGAAAGAAAACACTTCTAAGGCTGAGATTTGGCAGCGTAACACCAGAACGCAATTGCACTTGACGATCTTGAAACCCGTACGAACATTTAGAAAGTTCAGCCACAGCAAGAAGCAAGAGGAGATGAGTGTTTGCAGCTCTGTCTTGCAGTCATGGCAATGAGAAGGAACTAAGTGGCATTCACGTCTCAGCAATTCTTTGCTGTAGAGTAGAAAACACGCTGACATTCATTTGCGCAGAGTCCCAGAAGATATAACTGGCCAAAAGACTTCAGCCTGAAGGAAACCATGTGCAACACTTTTGGGAGACTATACCAGTCATCACTCAGGAAAAACTGCTTCTCAGATGATATCACAGTCAGTCTTTATTGCCTATTGTTTGGAGATAAATAGCTGTTTTTCTCTAATGAGAAGTGATGAGTGACTTTCAGGGCTTTCCCCAGGAAAGGATTTCAGAAGGAAGAGCTAAGTCATCTACCTTTCCCTGGCTATATTTTGTAAGCAAGTCAGACTACATTCTTTAAATTTTTTAAACATTTTTTATTAATTTTGATTAAATTTTTGATTTTTTTATTAATTTTAATTCCTTTTGACATGTTTTTATAGTAAAAGAACAGAGAATAACATATTACGATGCATATAGACTGAAGTCCTTCCACAAGCTACTTTAACACATTTGCTTTCTTGCACCATAGCCATCTTTCACTGAAAAATGGAAGTTTCAGGAATTGTGGCTCATTAGGAAAAACTCAGAACCTCAGACAAAACAACTATGAGTGTGTTTTAAGACTCTTCTTCTAAGTCTCAAAATTCCTTACAAGTAAAGGAATGAATGTAATCCCTATTAATGAATAGAAATTATTTTTAAAATAACTAACAAACTGTGTTGGCTCAAAGCATCCCTCCTCTGATACAGCTCATCAGCCAGGCATGAGAGCTGGGTTATGTGTGCATTCCTGTTGGACTCCTCTAGGAAGGAGAATGGAGTAGTTCTCTGATGGGAACTGGGGATAGGGCAATCAGATACGGAACTACACCAGGACCTTCTGATTTGCTAAAACTTCAGTCCCTGGACTAAGGAGAATTTTGCTTTTACCCCAGTATTTTCTGACAAAGTATCTCACTGTCTGTGGACTGTTTTCCCAAGGTCTGGGATGAAAAGGGAGCAAAAGGACTAATTAAAATTTTCTTCTCTTGTTTTTATCCTGATTAAAAAAGCTTTAAAAAGGGAAAGCTCAATAGTAATAGAGGCAGCCAGCATGAAGGATTCAAAACTGGATCCAATGGGTCTTTTCCCAGAGAGAAGAGGACAGACTGAGAAGGTGGAATGAGGATCATATGTAACAGGATGGCATAATGTGAGCGAGAGCATGAGAGTATTGCCATAGGAACATCCACATTTAACTGCAGAAGGAGAGGGCTAGTACATGAGCTTGAAAAAAATGAAATCAGTTCCCTATAGTAAAAGCTAAATAAAACGCCATTTACATAAAGAACACTTAGGGAAAGAAGAACAGCATTAAAAGGTGAGAAAGGCAGGAGAAATTGGAAGTAAGTGGAAAGGACAGACTGCCTCTGCCCAAGGAAATAGCTGAGGGCTGCAATTAGCTAAATGGTACATGACTTCTGCACTGTGATAGTGCTGCGGTTCTGAACCACTCCATGGTTTACTGCTGTGTCTAATGGCAGGAGTGCTGAATAATAAAAGCTGTACTCTGGACTGCCAACAGGAATTAATTTCCTTCAGCTTTTGGTGCTCAAGCTATATTTTAACTGAAAACTGCTAGCTTTTATTTCTGGAATAACAGTAGCAGATAACTATAGCACTGCCACGGATTTATAGCAATGCTTTATGCGTGGGGATCAATCGTTTAGACAAGATTTGCTCTCCTCTCCACAATCGCTCCTTGCTCCCATGAACATGTTCAGCAGAGGAAGGATAAGACAGGGGGAGGCAGTTCTTATGCAATGAGGCTTCTCAAGCTAAAGGCAATGATTAAAAATTCCACCTCCTTTTATGAATATTATGTAGCTACGATAAACTTGCTCCTTGCCTGCAAACAAGCCAAAAGCCCTTCCTTACTGCCAGGGCCTTAGGGAATCTCGGTGCCTTCCCTGAATGCTTAAGTGGTTATGGGTGCCTCACCGCTCGGCAGCACTCAGGCTGCCAGAGAGCAGGAGACACAGATCGATGGGGTTAAGTGGATTCTCTCTGTGCTTGCCTGCATGTACACATCCTACCCTTCCCCTGCCTCCCCACTCACTCTGTTGTTACTTCTCTCTGGGGACACTATTTGCCTGCTTGTCCAAACAAGCTCCGGAGCTTGAAATTGCCAGGGAGTGAAGAGAGAAAAGCCTTCCTGCTGATGAGGGGCAGTGTGAAGGGAGACTTGTCCTATGCTAAATACAGGGAAGAGGGAGCAGTTACTGCAATACCATTTTCTGCTGGATGTGGCCAGACCGCTGGCACAGTCTGGTGACAGATCATAGGGATTCTCTGTCTTAATCAGCAGCAAGCATGTCCTGGGGAGCAAATGTCTCATGTAAATATGTATGGGCATGGGGACAGTGCAAGTGTCACAAAGGGCTTCCCATCAAAGGAGAGGAAATGCAGAGTCATTTGGAGTGCTGCTTCTTTGGAATTGCAACCACAAAGGAATGAATAATAGGATTAATTCACTTAGCTATTGATCTCAGACACACACATTTTCATTTAACATTATGAGAACAGCCAGACTCTTATGGTTCATAGCCTGTGGGCAGTACAGCAGAGACAGCATTTGCAAGCCCTTTTCCCCATTTGCTGATGAGGTAAATCTTAGCAGCACGTTCCTTATGGTGAGTCCCTGGGGAAGGATCTCCTATGGAAAACAACCTAATGGCTGGACTGGTGACTCTAATGCTGTTTTCTACAGATGTACTCTGAGCAAATAATTGGTGGCCCAAATAACACGGGGGCCTACCCATGGAAATTCTATGTAGAAAGCTGAAGAAAAGGAGGGAAGGAAGGAAGGAAGGAAGGAAGGAAGGAAGGAAGGAAGGAAGGAAGGAAGAAGGAAGGAAGGATACAGAATGGGCTGATTTAACTAGGTCTGGACATAGATGCACACAATATCTCAGCTAATCAGGGAAAAAGTTCAAATACAGCCTCCCTGTATCGCCATAAACGTTGAAGATCTATGACAGTGAGAGAAGAAAGAATATTGTGCGGGGAGGCATTAAGACATGTTTCAGTAGTTTCATCACATGGAGCATGAGGCCTGCTCTGGGTCCCAAATAACTTCTTTGCCAAATTAATCTGCAAAGTTAAGTTTCTCATAACTAGCTCTTACAAAACCACCCTGCCCATAAGCAAGTGGATGCAAGGGCCAAAAATAAGTGTCAAAGGTGGTGAAGACCATGCTGGGGTCTGTGAAGTCACCAGGTGACACCAGTAGAGATGCTGACACCTTAGATGATCCCAAACTGGGCCAGCTCGTGCAGCTCCAGATGGCTGAAAGCTTCCCATGGGCAAATCACGGTGATATCTGCAAAAGAGAGAAAACGACAAATGGGTTCTTGTCAGTGCACTCACTGGATTTATTTTTTATTAATGGAAAGGCTGATTTACTCAGGAAACATTAACAAGAATGAGACTCCATTTGAAGGTTAAATGGGCAGATGAGCATTTCAAATCTGGTACTACCTGTCAGACTAAACCATATCAGTGTACTTTCTCTCTGTGAGCAAAAGCAAGCCAGCATTTCCTACTCTCTTCAGTGACTATGTAAACTGGTGAAAAAATTCATTCCAGGTATGTGGTTTCTCCTGTTCTTATAAATTACCTGCAGCCAAACTGTGATCTCCTTGAAGACATGTGCAGTTTTAAATCAGAGGCTGAATAATTTGGGCTACAATATTCAGGATATGTAACTCTCTCATTATCAATACTTCAAAGTTCTGACTGGCTACAGCTCATCCAATGCATGTTTCTCAATCCCAGATGGGTATATGAAATTCTTAAAATTAGGATTCTGATGACAACACAAATATTTAACCATCTGGGATTTAGTTTCTGTGATTTTTGGTATTAATAGCTTAGCATTTAGCATTTCTTTGAGAACCTCATGCTGCTGAAATTCTTAGCCAGAGTATTAGCAGAAAACAAACAAGCACTTCTGCAGCCCAATGAATGTAGTCTGAAGCTGAAGCATACACAAATGGCCTTTCCTTCTTGTAGTTTATGTAAGTGTAAGCATGAACATGGCAGCTCGGGGAGGTAGAACTAGTCTTCTCTGGTGATCCTGAGAGCTGCAGACAGGCCAGGGAAACAGAGGCCACCCTAGAATCCTCTCCCATGATGAAGTTTGTCTGCACTAGTGCTAAAGCAGGGCATGACAACAACATCCTGCAGACCTTACCTGTGCCCAGCCCCTCCATGCCTGGGATGTCATCTCCAAACCTAGGAGAGAAAAGAGCAGGTAAGGAGTGAGTTTGGGGCAGCAGCAAGGAAAGGGGAGATGTCCTAAACCCCCAGCCAAGGAAGAAGAATTGTGGGTAGGGAGCAGAAGAGAAGCAGCTCCAGGCTGGAGAGCTGATGGCACCCGGGGGCAGGAGAAAGCTGCCTGGCTCCTTGCCCAAGGGAAGATGGTATCACAGAAGCACAATGTAGCAGTGGGGAGCTACTCAACTAGCACAGTTTCTTTTCTTTCCAAAATTCCCTTACCCTCTTACTCCTTTTTTGGGGGGCTTGCTCTTGAACTGCCTTGTCTGTCTCTGCTTGAACTTAGGAGGCCCCTTGCGCGGTGTGGTGGAACCAGTTGGAGCGTCTCCAGTGGTGAGGTTGGTGGCTGGGGTCTCACTCATCGCTGGGCTGTGAGCGGCGGGCACGTGCCTCTCTCAGATCCCTCTGTCTGCAAGATAACAGCAAGGACTGACACAACACTCTGCTTATCTTTTCTAGGTATCAGTAGTCAGCTGACAGAATTATGGAAAATATAATTGTGGCAGGATTAAAGATAATGGTATTAAAGATAAAGAAAGATTGTAATGCATAGAAATTAAACAGGTTAGCACTGCCTTTCATCTGGCATGCTAGAATTAAGATGCTAAACAAAGGACACTTGAGCTAAGGCCAAAAAGACACTTAACCCCATGGTGCAATGACTGCAGAGTCATGGAAACTAACACCTTCTTTTGTCTCAAACACAGTTGCATTCTTGGAGAAAGGTTGCTGCAGAAGCTTGCCCCACAATTTAGGTAAAATAGGAAGCTTAATGACAATTTTGGGGTTTTTTTTCTAGCTAGCCTTGGAATAGCATTGCTGAGGTTTTTGCTTACTGGTTCAGGACCTGACTACTACAGGAGCCACAAAGACACATATATGGCTTAGAGAAATATCCTGTCCTTGGGAATCACCATTATATACTTCACCTGTTCTCATACTTGTGCCTAAGCATTACCTTTTGAACACTGATGGACATGAGATGCTGAGCTAGATGGGCCCTTTGTCTGGGTGGAGCTGCAATTAGGGCTCCACGTTTGTCAATATCAAACTTAAGGGAAATAGCACAAGATTGTTGAAGATTATACAGAAGGCTCAGGCAAAGCACTGGGGACTGTCTTTTAGGCAGAAGTTAATTCTGCAAATTTCACAGGATTTAGAAGAATAAAGCCTGTAACTTTCCCTGGGATGTGCCCATTTTGGTATTTTTGAGCATTATATTACATGTGCTGGCCCCTCTTCACCACACTGTATGTGAGCCAAACTCCACTTCACAGGGGCTAAATAGTTATCAGGGAGCAATTTCTGTTTGGGAGACATCTGTCTTACAGGGCAGAACTGCTGCAATCTGAGCCGTTTGCTTCCTTCCCAGAGAGGACAGCAACAACTCTCACCAGTGCCCAAAGGGAAGCTTCCAGCCCTTCATCAAATTTTGTGCTAATTAGTATGCTAGAATGGTCTGAACAAGTGCATTTATAGATAAAAATAAATGCAACTTTTTTCTTTCTTCCTTGAAGTCACGTTCTTCTCCATGATTGTTATACAACTCCTATCTCCAGGTGTTCATCCCTGTGCATCCAGGCTGATGTAATTGCTGATGGAATTAACTTCAGGATTTGGTTCTAAAGACTAATCTCATTAGGTCACCATAGTACTCTGGCTTAATCCCTCACATCACCTGCTGTGACACTCTGGACTTTTAATCTCAGAACTATAAATGTCATCAAAGATTTTTTTTCCCAAGTCTAAAGAGTTCGTGTCTTTGTCCTGAAATAGCCAGTGCTGGAAAGCAAATCCTGAGATACAAGGAGAAAGATCATCCAAGCAATCCTCCTGTGTCACTTCCACATCAGTGCAAGGTGAAGATCCATATTTCTGTGGCAGTCTGGAAATACTTCACCCAGGACATCTTTTCATCTGTGGTGGCAGTAGGATGGTTCCAAATGATAGCACCTAGAGGCAGGCAAGTTCTTCTGTCGCTTGTGGTCAGGCTTCTGTCTCAGCTGTAATATCCCAAGCAGGAGACTGGACAGGTTCCAGCAGCCCCAAATGGAGCAGCAGATGGTTGTGTCTGAAGCTGAAGTATGCACAGATGCTATTCCCCCGCGTGTAACACAACGCTTCCTAAGCACACACTGTGCCCACAAACACAGGGATCAGCTCAAACCCTGGAAGTTACTTATTTGGCTGCCATCTCTGCAGCGCCTGAACAGTTGCCCAGTATTTACAGCTTTTTCTTTTTCCTCACAGCATGGTGGCAGGGCAGGCAAACACTGTCACCTTCTTCTCTTATAGAATGAGAATGGAAGTGCAGTGATAGGTATGACCTGGGCTGCACTGCTGGGAGGAGAGAGAAAATCTTTTGACTCAGATTTTTCAGGCCAAACTGAGAGATGAAGGCATTTTGCCTCCAAAACAAAGACAGAATTTGGTGCCTCTCTGTTACTCAGGATGGGAGGAATTCAGGTGATACTGCCCTACAACAAAACGCTTTGCTTCAGAAAGCTGCTCCATAACATGTCTGCTAATGCACCAAAGTCTATCATTATGCCTCTGTCTCAGGTGCAATTCTCATCACGGTGTTGTCTGTCCCAGTGCTAGACCCCGCTCCTGAACTAAAAGGGACACGCATCCACTTTTAAGCACCATGGTAATCTGACACCCAAGTTACTCGGCACACCTCTCAAGGGCTACTCCCAAAAGCACAACAGAAAAAACAAACCGCCTAAGAGATTTCCATCCCTTAGGAGTGACATCCAAAACTCGACAGCTGCATTAGAGCTCCATCTCCAACTGAATTCCTGCCCTGCTTCAATAACCTCTGCTGTGTAGTGGCATATTACTTTAGCCACAAATATGTCTTTGAGGGTCAAAACCTCTTAGATCCTTGGGTCCACACTTTGTCCCTGACCTTCACTTAATAGAGGAATAGCTAATGGAAAGACTGAGCCCTTGAAGTTTCTTTTTGCCCCAATCTGAAGTAGTTGTATCCATCTACCAGGTATTCAATAACACAGTATTTGGTAGGAAAAAAGGATCTGCCCAAATCACACTTCATCTTCTCTCACCTGCATGAATTCAATAAAGAGCACTCAATGAAACTTTTAGTTAGGGACATTTCTAACATTAGAGACAATTCTAACTTCTTCCTTACTAACCTCCCTCTACCTCTATTCTCTCTGTGCATCACAAAAAAAATGGCAGAGGATGGAAAGTAACCTTAATGCCACTTAACAACTTCCATCTTGCAGCAGGAATCAAGCTGCCCTCCCACCACGGAGCTGGTGAGACTCACTTGCCATCATTAGAGTCAGAGAATTCTCCATTCATGCCAGAGTGGGCCCTGCCCCACAGCATGGAACCTGCCCCGGTTCCCACACCTTGGGAACAAACTGCCCCTACACACAGCCAGACAAGCACCCCAGGATCCCAGATATGGAAGAAATGCCAATAGCAGCTCTTCCCATGGGAATTTCACAGCCTTTTGTCTTACCGTACTTGGTTACTTGGATAGTCCTTGGTACCAGATCAAACAGGTGGCTTGACAAATGTTTTGAGTCTCCTCTAGATCTCTGCAAGTGCTGTGCTGCCTCTTCTCAGTGTTTCCTGGTCTGCCAGAACGCTTTTGCTTCTGCCAGCACCAGCATGCAGCTCCTGGGCAAGAGCTGATGGCTGTGGATGCAAAGACTGTTGAGGCATAAGATCCTCCGCCATGCACTTCCTCTGCCCCTCCTCTGATGAGATGTTACCTAATTGCCCCTGACAGCATTTCTGCTCAGTCAAGGGCTTAATCCTCTAGGTAAGAGCTTTGCTTGCATCTGAATGCTAATTATACCTAATACACATTAATGGGCTTATCTCAGTTGCGTCAGAAACCCCACCTCTGGGTTGTTGGCCAGGTTAATCATCCTTCTTTTAGTTTTATTTAAATTTAAAGGGGCTTGAATACTACCGACAAATGCTGACTCTTTAATCTGCTCCATCCTTAATCTCTGACTCTCTGTGGAAAATGTCCCTGGCAGATAATGTAGATGCCTCACTTGATCTTCTTCAGACAGTTTTGGTGTAGGGACTCGTCTTCCCGCCCAAAACTTTCAAAAATACAGATTCCTCCATGTGCATTTGTCTTATGCTGCCTCAGGGTGTCAGACACAGAACCTCCATAAACCGTGGCCCTCCACGCAGATACTCCTCTGTGAGTAGACAGAAACCAGGAGGAAACATCCTTTTGTTCACATTCTTTTAATGGGTTTCTTGCATGCTCAGATCTTGGCCTCAGGAGAGCCACTAGCATCATCCTTTCAGGCTTTTGTCAGGGAGTATCGAATCCAGTGCCTTTGAGGAGTCTCATAGCTCCAGTCTCAATTGCTTGAGGTGGCTAATCATAGTGGTGGGAAAAAGTCCATGCAGGTTCAGCCCTTTCTGCTCCTGTGTCTTACACAGGATTTCAAATCCTTCATTCTAGCAGCAGTTTTAAGACCAAGAACAGGTGAAAGAGGATGCACTCTAAAAGACAGAAACTCATTTCCGATAGAACTATATTCCCAAATGGGGATCACTGGAAAGACTACCCCAGCTGAAAGAAGGGATTCAGTACCAGCAGAGGTACAGCATCACGTTATAAGCTCCTCATTGATGTGCCCTGCATGTGCAGCTGGGCACTGGGGCAGGAAACACCAGCTGCCTGTCCCAGCTGCTCCTCGGCAGCCCCGGAGCTGTTCACATGCAGGCTCAGCCAGTGGAAGACACAAGCCAAGGGGGTTCCAGGGAGCCCCAGCCGAGGGATGCCCAGCACAAGAAACCGAGCAGCCCCTGCTTGTACAGCCAGGGAGCTTTGAGATAAACCACTGCTGCAGCACCTGCCCTAATGTCAGAGGAAACAGAAAGCAATCACACAAGAATCACAACTCCTTCTCCTAGCTACTGGATCTGTTCACACTCTCCAAGCACAAACATCCAAATTTTTCCCCCATGGAGTTTTATCTGGACTTTTCTCTCCCCTGGGTTTTGCACCCAGTTCCTTTTTCATCCCACTGCCCCCCTTGCTATTGCTTTGAGCTCCTGGGGAACACTTACAGTGCCAAGGGCTCCTCTTGCAAATCATTCAACTCCTGTCCTCCAGCCTGCGTAGAAAGAGCCTCGAGGTGTCCTTTGTCCTCCAGATATACCCTGCCACCAGGTGACATCAGGGCATCAGTCGTGGGCGGGCATCTTCACAGCAGGGGTGAAGTGGGGGGAGCACTGTGAGACCAGGGTTGTGTAGGCACAGCAAGGTCTGGAGGAGCAGCAGAGCCTCTGCACACTCCTGAGGGGTGATGTGCCCCTTTCTGCAAGAAGGTTGTGGCTTCTCTGGAGCTTCTGGGGGGACATTTCTGCAGAAGCAAAGAGAAATCAAGAAATAACCTGCCGTTTGAGTGATGCTGCTTCTTGGGAACACACGTCTGCACATGTCAGGGAAGGAAGGATTCCCTATCCCTCTTCTGAGCTGGTGAATGCCTGGAGGGGTTTCCAGGAAACTCCTCAGAGGTGCTGCAGGGGTGAAGACCCTTACAGAGCGATGCACACAGTTAGCCCAGTGTCAGCAGGGTTCAGTCCGCTCAAGGGAGTCATAGGGAATGCTGCTGAGATGCTGCCAGGGCTCTAGTGAAGCAGATGGGAAGACAGGGGGAGAATGGAGAACCTTTGTGTTGCACATGGGTGGCCAGCCATTCACTCCTGAGACCCCAGGTGGTGGGCTGAGGTAACAGCTAGGTCACATCTGGGTGCCACTAGCATTGCTACTGTGAGGAGCCCTTGGAGGTAGAGCTCAGCCCATACTCCAATCCAACAAAACTCCATGCATGGTAATGCATGCTATTTTATACCAAGTTCTTGGTATCTCCACTGTGTTTTAATAGCCTGTTGTAACTGTCTGGAAGAACAGTGTCAGAGATGTGGAAAGAGTTGGTGGAGTCTCAGGGAGAAAAGAGAAGGTCTTGAGTCCTGCAAAAAGGTGCTGGAAGATCATCATCATCCTCAGCTGCAGCAGCACCTCAGTCATGGCCTGTAACTGTCTGGCTTGAGATGTAACCAGAAGGTTAACAAACCTCAGGGGCTCTTGGCTCTGGTGAAGCACCTTGCACCTAATCCTTGCTGAGCACCTACCTCACAACACGAGATAAGGGCTGCCAGGACTGAAAATAATCCTGGAGAATGGAGTAGCACCAGGAGCATGAGAGCAACGCAGGTGCAGAAGGAAACCAAAGTGTGGGTGTGTTTATGATGGATGGATTTGTCTTTGGGTGAGGTTGGAGGAGGGGATTTTGGAGCCACCATGTCAGCCAGGGGTGTGACTCTGTGTGACCAAGAAGGGACAGTCTCTCACTGACGTGACAGACCCTAGCAGTGAATACCAGTCCGGCACAGCGCTGCTGCTGAGCAAGAGTCCCATAGCTGAGGCCTCTGACCTTTCAGATGGCTGAAGTTAGACAAGA
The DNA here is from genome assembly GCA_013397815.1 of Aleadryas rufinucha. NCBI lineage: Eukaryota > Metazoa > Chordata > Aves > Passeriformes > Aleadryas > Aleadryas rufinucha. Next base: position 71,673 of record VZTH01005089.1, read on the forward strand.
TAAATCCTTCAGTGAGACTCTTAGCTTACATTAAAAAAATCAATGAGGTCCTAGCCCTTGGGCACTGAGAAGCTGGGAAGTAAATCCTAGATGTAGCTGAGGGGCTTTCAATCTAGCAGAGAAGGAGCAAGCACACTTACATTCCCACGCATTTAAGACAATCACACAGCTTTCAGAGGCTTGTGCAGCAATTTCTGGGCACAGGAAAGAGGACGGGGGCAGCACTGTGTTGGCATCCTCTCTTCCCTGTGATGACTAGAGCTTGTATACAAATGTGAGGAGATTGATTGCACTCATCCTCTTCTGACAGCAGAAGTGATTACTGTGGGCAGGGACCTGCTTGTGTGGATATAAAGAGGTGCAGCCTGCTGGCAGCAGACTCACTCCCATCCCCGCTGCTCATTCCCATGCCTCCATCTGCTGCAGACAGGTTTCCAGGGGCTCCCCCTCCCCTTCTGCCTTCTCCTACGTAGGTACAGTTGCTGGGGAAATCAGCTCTACAGCCCTCTACTCCTCTTTCCTGAAGCTTAAAAATTTATATGTATTCGGGCTGTTTGTTTTTAAAACACTCCCTTTGTTTTCCTGTTTTCCCAATGAAATCTGTCTCATTTCTCTTTAACAAAAGTGGACTGTGGGAAAAAAATCTCCATGATGTCACATGAAGATACTTTTTTCACCACTGACAAAACATGACAGAAACTCCCTAAAGGGCCCCACTTCTCATGTTCTTTCTTATCTCCCAGGATTATCAGTCCTCTCTCTCCATCCATCTTCTCTCTCTCCCTTCCCCTCACAAAGTGGGTGGCATTTGCTTTTCAGAGTTGTGGGTGCACAGCTTCTTTTCAGAGCAGGAGGCACCTACTTCATGTTCTTGCCTGGCTGCCACACCAGATGGACAAGTCCTGCCCAGGGACTGAGTACCCAATCCCTGTCCCTCTGATGCCTTAGGTTTTAGCTTTTATATTTTTCAAATTCTGTATTCTCTGTATTCCTAGTGTGTAACTCTGATCTGTCTTGCAGCCTGTTAGCTGCTGCTCTCTTATGCTAAGATAGACATAACAAAGCCTCTCCAGGCTTGCTCTTCAAGGACACTCAGACCGTCCTAGGCCAAAATGTGTAAACCAGCATCTTGAGGAAGGGGGGCAAGCTGGGGGGGCGGTTACATTATTAGCTAAAGTTTAATTGGCGAATTTATGCTGATATGCAAATGGACCAAACTTACAACAGTGTGAAGAACTCGTGACTGGTCGTCCATCTTGGTAGCCTTTGGCCTGCCAGGGTGTGCCTCTGAAGGCCTTTTGAATAAATATCTCCTTTATTCCTCTAGCCCTGTCTAGTCTCTGTTTCAGGTTGTCCTTTTTAGGCATCACCTCCCTGCCCAGGCTTTTCCTCCCCTGGTCCCAGGAAAGCCACTGCCAACTTTTTTGGCCACAACAGTTTCCATTTGATGCAGACCAAAGCTGCACCAGATACCATGGTGACCAAGTGGTGGCACAAAGGAAAACTCATGAGCTTCATCACCTCTGGCCGGATTAGACTCTATTCCAAGGAATCACTTAAAAAACATCTCCAAGGTTTCTGACCCTATTTATGAGCTGCTGTAGCCATGGAAACAGTAGTTATGCCAGAAATAGCAGATCACTTGAATGACAAAGAAAACACAAGTTTACAAGACAGTGATTTTTCCAGAGGCTGACTGAGCTCATGGGACCGTGGGAGGAAATCCCAGCTGAGGCACAGACTCAGGGATGCAGCTGATAAGGGCTGTGGTTGGTGTGGGCTGCAATAACTTTTGAAACATATCTCTACAAGCTTGTGCCACATACTTGGGAGACTTTGTGCCTTATTGATAGAGATTTATCACTTGCCACAAAGATACACACCTAACTGGAAGTGAGCAGAGAATTAACCAGGCAGTAAAATGTTGGTTTCACTCCCAAAGATAAGCAGCCTACCAAGTCTGGATCCCTGGTGAGAGAACCATGGTAGGATCTGGATTTAGAATGGGACTGTCAATTGGTCTCATAGAAGATCAGTGAGGTTGTCATGTCAACAGCATTTTGGCGAGAAACTCAGTGTGGTAAGGTGCCTGCAAAAGAAGACTCCCATGCTGTAATCCTTCTCCTGCAATGATGACCATGTTCCTAAGCCTCACATCATTTGTGCTAGTGTAGAAAAGAGAAACAGATACAGGGGGGCACAGAAATTTGGTTGTTTGAATACATGAAAATCAATCCATCAAAAATGCACAGAAGAAGGCATTCTCATGGAGAGTTTCATCATTTTTCCTCCAAGAAATCATGCACAGTTATTTTGGTGTCAGGATTAAGCATCTATAACAGCCTGCAATAAATGGGGTGTGCTGACTTTGGGAATCTGTGCCTGCTGCTGGATACAAAAGTTATGTTCAGTGTCCCTGAGCTCAGCCTGCAGAAGAGCCTGATCTTGATACTCATTTCCACTCATGCCCTGGAGGCTTCTCTGGCAACAGGGCAGAGATGAAAGAGGCTGAGGTCTGTTTTTCCACTACCAGGGCTCTAGAGGGAGATTTCCATGACCAACCTGGAGAAAAGGGTCCTTTGGGGAATATAAATCAAGCCATAAGGTTCTGCTGAAATATCAGCAATGGCCCTGTCTGTGCTACAATCTAGACATTGGGAACATGACTAAGTCCTCAAGCCAAATGGCCATTGCCAAGGCTTCTTCAGGAAAAATGAAGTCCCTGCTTTTCTCATTCAGTCAAGGGTGCTCTACTTGTGCATGTCAGAACATCATTACAGGCCCCAGGCTTTCAGGCACAAATGCTTTAGGACATTCTGGGGCTTTTTATAGCAGATGATATAAAACCATGTAGTCTGTCCTACACCTCATTAGTTACCAGAGAGTTATGTTTTCTTCTCAGTAGTGAGTCTGGCCTTTCTTGGAACAGATAACTGAGTCTAAGCATCTCAGACTCACAAGACTGCTATATTAGCATGATTTTAGTAACTTAAAGAACCTTTTCCCTGATTGGCATAAATAAAAGGAAAACCGAAAGGAATCCTCTCCTGTCTCTTTTTTTTTTTTTGATAACCCTTTTCACCATCAGATCTCAAAACAGAGAACTACATTTTTATCGTTCTTATTAGTAAATACAGAAGAGATGGTGGAGAGAAAGTTCACAGACCTGCAGATGAGACTCAGCCATGCTGGCATCTGCTGTGGAGACTGATGTTCTTGGCCATGCAGCACAAAAAGCTCAGTTATTTCTAACTGCTTTGTGATTCATTGTTTAAGAGCATCCCCACACTCATTGCGAAGTTGTCCCATGAGAAAGTAACATCATTAGTGAGCATCCTTTCTGTGCACTAACTTTGCTTGATGTCTGCATCCAGGCTGTTGGTAATGACACAATAGCACTGAATTTGTTAGATCATTTTAAAAACCATCCTTCCTTTCTTGTTTTCACTCTGCCCACAATTAAAATATCTGCTTTTTCATTTATAAGATTATTTCTCTCCTGAATGATGTTTACAGAACAAGATCAACATTAATACACTGAACCAAAACTTAGCATTTTTCCCTTTTTTTATCAAACCCAGGTAGTTAACCTGGTTGTCTTTGTGACTGCTATAAATCAGAGCTTGTGGTTGCTCATAAAAATGTACCTGAATCACACAGTTTCCACAGTATTTTCTCAAGGGTCTTATTCAAATTTTTATTTTCTCATAACTGATTCCTTCTGTATGAATTACATGCCATGTACCTGTGAACAGTGATTAAATGGCATGCTAGCACTCTCTAAAATGATCATGCATTGAACTAAACAAAGAAGTAATACTGTCTTCTTAGAAAAAAAAAAGCGTGTGTTTTTATTTAAATAGAAATCAGACAGTTCCAGAGTTTTATTCATTTTAAAACAGTGAAGCAAATGATTCAGTGTCAATGGGCTAAGAAAAAGAAATTGTATACAACTCAGCTCCAGATGTCTTCTTTCCTGACAGCTCCTTTTCTCATCTTTTTTTTTTTTGAATGATCGATTCTTTCTCCGTGGCAACCAGCAGCCCAATAAGGGAAGGCTCTTCTAAACATTTTGGTAAAATGTTTCTTTCTTCTTCTTAAGGGGGCACATATCTTCCCATGGCTTTCACACCATGCAACAGACATATTCTTCTTTCCTCCTCCTACCACATAAAAGCACAGTTGTGCAATCTCATTCAGTTCAGCCCTTTGCCACCATTATTATGATTTTTTTTCATGTAACAGTTGAGGCTTTCAGAAAGAAATGATTGCTTCTGGGGAGCATCTCACACTCTCCTTGGGAACATTTGACTAATGGGCAGAGGAGGCAGCTCTTCCTGCTCCATTATCTTGTCTCTTGGGTTGCTGCTTAGCTCCCAGACACATGGATGCTAAATGCTCTTGCTGCCATGTGATAGCAGATCCCTGGTGGAAATAACTGTGGAAGTGGAAAAGCCGGGGGATGAAAATCTGAATCAATTATTTTCTCCTTTTATTGCTTAGGTACTAAGCCTTCTGTTTTCCCCTCAGGATCTTGCACAAGTGTAGAGCTTCATGCTGTAATGTTTGTTTGTTTTTGTTTTTAATGGTCTTTCACTGTCAGATTCCAATGGTTTTTTAAAAAATTTAGATCCTCTACACTCCTGTTTCCCACTGAAGGTATGCACCTCTACAAAGTGCATTGAAGCTTCTTACTGGGAGGCTGCTAAGGATATTTCTGTGCCAAGAACCTGGAATTGCAGCTTGTTTTCTGGTCCAGTCAGGCATCATAAACCCACCATAAACTGAGTTGTTTAGTAGTCGTCATTGCATGTGGGGCATGCACATGTTGCACAAAGGATGTTCTGACAGTTTTGTATGCACAAAGATTTATTTGTGGCACACTGACAGCTGATGGCATACTTTGACCGTAATGCTGAAAGTTATTTCTAGAAAGAAAAAGAAAATAAAGCAAAAGGAGAGAGAGAAAAAGGGAAATTTTTCCCCACTGGCCAGCTGTCAAGGGCAACGATGGGGTCCCATAGCAGCATCCTCCTCTGAGGACTCTCACCAATGCTGATGGTGATGACAGTGAAAATAACCAGTTATGATGATTTCTTGCCATGCTTTCCCTGAGCATTATATACTTTTCATCAAGACCCACTTAAACTCCTATGGGTTATTTCTGGGTGTGTTTCTATTAGATCTGGGAGGAGAACGCTTATCACGTGCATATGCTGCACATTCATTGCTTGTTAAGCTTCTGTGAATAAATAATATTGGATAATATTTACCAAGAATTTAAATAGCCATTGGCTCTTTTGTTGAACACCACATTTGTTTTTCTCCTTTATATACTGAAGTCTACAATACGAGAGAAAAAGAAGGAGTGGGAGGAACAGCAATTCTCACACCAGTTCTTCCACGAGATTCCCCCATAATAACGTTGTGGGGGTTTATGGAGGCAGGGCTGTGAGAGCAATAACATGTGAACAGCACAAGTGCAATAAAGGAAAAAGCACTGGCACAGAGGGGCTGGTAATTACTGTCTCCTGGCTTCAGAGAGAGGTTATATAGCTGCAAGCAGCATGCCCTGAGCTGCAAGCAAAGCACCAAGGTACATAAGGCACCTAACAGCTAGCCAGAGGCTGGACACAATCTGACAAGAAGCCATAAATTCCAGTATAGAAGCAAGTTCCCTGTCGAGAGTAGTGTTTAGCACAGGAATGTCAGGGTGCAGCTGGCAAGGGAGATTTCCCAAGGTCAGCAGAGGAGGAGAGGATGCCACAGCTCTCCTAATTTAGTCCCAGCTTCAGTTCTGGCTGTTTCAGAGGAAAGTCACAACACAGGGAGGAGTGCTTGAATAAATACCTCCAACACCCTGCCTGGTGATCAGCTTAGAACTGAGATCTGATGACACTTGCTGAGATTTGACCTTACATAACCACTTGTTTTCTGAGAGGTCCTAAAATAATCCAGTCCTCTTTTAAATCCAGCTCTGGTGGGTGACTTCTCTAGGACACCTTCACCTGCAGAACGCTGACTTCTGCCACGGCACCTGGTGAGGGATGGAGAGCAAAAGCTGCTTTCCTGCATGCTAGGCTCTGGACTGCAGGGGATGCAGAGAAGACACCCCTGCTCCCCAATGGCAGGGACCGTCTTCCCTTCACCAAGCCCTGTCTTCTCCCTCACCCCCCTCCCACCCACTTAGCTCTCCCTCTTTCCTTCACAGCTGCTCTGTCCATCCTCAGCCTTTCTCAGGCTAGTCTCTGGAGGAAACTGGCGCTGTTTTGCTCCTACCCTCTCATCCCCAACCAAATCCTTTTCCTTCCTCCGTCTTCCTGTTTCCCTTGCTCCCCCAGGGGATTTGAGTCATCCAGAAGTGACATGTGAAGTCTTTGCACACCTTCAGGCTTGTGATGGGGGTTATGAGATTAGCACTTTAACAAGCCTGAAAGCTGCTTAGACAAGTATTAAATCTCCAATCTCTCCATCTTTCAAAGAAATCACTTCTGGAGGAGCTGGAGAGATGGAGCACATAGTCATGTTTTCAGGGGTCCACTCTTCATCTAGCTGAGAGCTAGATGTCTCAAGTCCAGTGGCCGGCTGGTTTGAAGGGATTCCCATGGGATTTGGGGTTGGGAAACCCAGTTAAACCCTCACCAGGGGCTCTGTGTTGGCACCTCAAAGTGCCTTTTCTCTCCTTGCTCTCCGTGCTGAATACTGGCTCCCTTGCCTGGCATTTTACCTAGCCTCCATCCCTTCCCTTCCCACCCCAAGGGCTGCACACTCCTCTGCAGCACTTTAGAAGGGGTGAGTAGCACCAAGTAAGAAGAAAACAGGCACCACCTCTCCCAGGCACAACAGGATCAGCCGTAGAATGCTGAATTTAAAGCAAATCCTGGGGCAACTTGTGCCTGTGTTTTATTCAGATGAGATGAATTCATGCTTCATTGGCTGTATCATCCTGTTTATCCCACTTAACTGAAAGTTGGAGAAGGCAGTGCTGGGATTACCAAAGAGCTGTGTGGCATCTTGTGGTGCAGTGAATGCTCCCCCACACGGCAGGGAAAGGTCTCATGTCTGAGCTCCCTGACCTGTCGCCTTCCCCCGTTTGATCACCTCGTGACTGCCTCAGGACCAGATCACCTCCTCCCATCTCTGCAGGGAAGAGGATCTCTGCATGTAATGAGGGACACCATCTGGGGACACCATCTAGGGGACACCCACGGCCAAAACTGACACTTACCTTGCAGCACTTGCTGATCTGAATTTGCTGAACTGTGAGGTTGTCTTTCCAGCGTGTCACCTGTAGCCTTCCTGGAGACTGTAAAAAGCTTGAGGAGGAGGCAAAACTCATGACAGTGACAGGATTCAGCAACATTATTAATTAGAGAGAAATCTAAATTAGTAACACTACGTACTGAGTTCAGTGAAAATGAAAATTAGTAGTTCCAAAACAAATCACTTTAAAAGAGCAGCATTAAAAAGTATTACTCTGTTAAGCCTCTTAAAACTACAAAAATGGATTCCCTACCTGGACTGTAATCTCTTTTTATTTTTCCCCTCAGGGCTTCCAGCCTGGGAAATTTCAGCTCCAAATTAGACAGTTTTGGAAATTACAAGTAGGTGAAAATAAGAGATTCTAACAGGTGAAATTTTTCTGGATTAATCACTTCTAAAGGCCATAAAATACTCCTGTTCCTCAAACGCAGCAACGTGTTCCACAGAAGATGGAGATGACATTTAGCAGCACGAAGCTGCAATGTACCACCACTGTAAAAAATTCAAATGCAGAAATACTGGATACCTAATGGCAGTAATCCAAATTCTAACAGAAAAAAAAGCCTAATTTTTTTAATCTTACAGTTTCAAAAGAAGTCAAGGTTTGTTGTTTCCGATAAGGTGCTACAGACATATATGACTGCTGGGAGTACAGGCTGTGCAGTTGAAGGATATGTGTTTAAAATTTTGCATAAACTTCTTGAAATAAGCTTAGACACTAGCGGTTGATCACACCTATTAACGTGGTCTTCTAATTGTACAACCAACTGTTATCAGTGGGGTAAAATTAAATAAGAACCAATCATAATATCTTAAGTAAAAAATATTATTTTCCAACTAAGAACACTTTTGAAATTTTACCGGTTTTTTTGCAATAAAGCAGGTAAACTTTAGCTGTTGTTGCTGCCTCCTTCTGTCACAGACAAAAGAATTGGCTGGGGTTGGACAATGTGTGCCAAGAGATGATCTTGGTGGCATGGCATCAGTTTGTCAGAGATTAAATACTTGGTGGTAGAGATTTGCTTTCAGCGATGTTCTGCTCCATCGTGGTTCAAACCTTTCCTTTCTTCCAGCAGAGCAGTGACATGGTTCCCCAGCGGGATGTTGGACATGCTGACCCAAAGGATCATGCCTGGCTTCTAAGTTCCCATCTGCTGGGCATGGTGCAATTCCAACATCTACAGCTCCTTCTCACGCTGCTTACCACAGGAACATGAAGCACACAGCAATTACATTATGTCCCCATGATTAATACTGACTAATTTCTAATCTAGGAGTAAAATCTGTTTCCCCTGTGTGCTAGGCAGATGAACCCATGTAGGCTGAATGTACATACACATGGTGGCACAGAGCTATATATCCCTATACCTTTATGCATATTTGTGGATAAACTGATCTTAGCTTATGCTCACACACGTTTAGAAATAGTGTGCAAATAGCTACACAAAGGCACGTGCAGTCTGGTTTTTAACTAAAAAGAAACCCACAAAAGAGACCGAGCTAATCTCAACTATTCCTCAGCAAGAATGGTTGCAGTAACACCAGTTACAATTGCACTGTTCACAGCGGCTAAAACCAAGGAAATTACAAACCAAGCTATGAGTGAACAGTAACCTCAACTCACATGTCCTCCCAGCTAAACTGTGTTCTGGTCTCTTCGTATAATCTGGGAAGTTTACCTGCTGAAATCAAAGAGTTAGTCCAGACAGCAAAGAAACCAAGACAAGAAGCTGATGTACAAGACATAGGGGCTTCCTCAAAGCTTCCCATACTTAACACATTCAACTCTTCACAGCTTTCCCAGGCCAGGACTGCTTGCATAAACAGTATGGGCTGCCATAAAGTGGCACTGTAGTTGAAAGAATTTGCTCTGTCCTTTCCTCATCCCTATCCCACTCAGCCACGGGTGCTGGGATAAATATTTAGTCACATTTGTCCATTATGAACAAGTATGGGGAAACCTATCCGGGTTGAAAACTCACCCATATATACTTACGCATTTGCTTGCATGTTTTTTCTCTGATACCATTTAAACTCACCTCAGTACTGTATTCAAGTCAGGTGCCTTTTGCTGGCCCAAGGGGAGGGTTAGTGTAGCAGTGAAAGAGATGGGCAGAGAATAAAATAATTTTTCTTGATGGTGAAACTAATTCATGGAAGCTTGAAATGTTTCTGAGGCTATAGCCCCTGATAAATGGGAACCCACTGGCAGACAGATATACACTCTTATTCCCTTGAAATGCATGAGGTAAGACTCATTGTGCCACCCATAGCCTAAATGAAAGCAATGTCTGGCTGGAAAAATCAGTCCCCCTCTTCTGAGATCTGTTCATCCCTGAAGAAGAGCCCTTTTCCTCAGTTGTTTACAACCTTTAAAAATTTGTGTACAATAAACATTTTTTAATGGACATGTGGATCTGGGGCAGCGAATGCGAGCCCATTGGCAATAGATATGCTTTGCTTATTTTGCTTCTGTAAATGCATTAAGAGCAGTCTATCAGTCATTGCAGGCCCAGATTGTTGTTTGCAAACCAATGATCTAATTTGTTGTGCACTGAGGACTACGTACATGAAGGATTTATGCGACTGATGAACTAAGTGGGCACTCCATGAGTGGCAAAGAAAGAGGAAATCTGCTGATATTTCAGAAAGTAAGCAGGGTAAAATCTTTCAGATCATTTAAGCAACCCTGGGAAATGAGAGCTTTTTCTTCCTGAGGTAGCTGATCTTTGAAACTGCTTGTGTGAGAACGGCTAGGAGTTGGGAACAATAAGCTGATTAAGTGCAGCAGGTAGCAGGAAAAATAAGGTTCATAATGACCACCATCTGCAATATCCCTTATCTTCCCACGTACGCGGGAATAGAAAACCTGATTCTCCGCATATTTTAATCGGTACAAATCAGCGCCAGTTTTTGAAATCGACCTTAATTACACCAGGAAAATAAACAAAATAAAAGCCTGGGGAGAAAAAACAAAGACATCACCCCCCTCGCTGCTAGGCACAGCAGCCCTCACCGAGAGCCCGAAGCCGCGCACGGCGAGCACTCCCGCGTCCCTGGCCGGGCTCAGCTTCGCAGACAAAGCCCTGTGCACCTCTACGCAAAAAGAGCGCAGCGCGGCGCCGGGCGGGCGGCAGCGCAGACAAAGCGGGGCAGGCGGCGGAGCGCCGCAGCATGCGGGGCCGCGCAGGGCTTCCTCTGCGGGTGGGCTGCTGCCGCGGATCTTTTTTTTTTTTTTTTCCTCTCGCTGCGTGTGAGTGTTATTTTTTTTTTCCTCTCTTCACCAACTTCCTTCCTGCTCCAACTGCCAAAGCTCGGGGCTGAGCGCTGACAGCAGAGGAGGACCCCGGCCGCAGGCGCCGCGCAGCCGGTGAGTGCGAGGGGAGGGCGGGGGCAGCCGGGCAGGGACAGCGGAGCGGGCGCAGCCCCGGCCCGCTCCCCGCTGCCGCCGCGCAACTTTGCGCCTTTGTTCCCGGGGGCTGGCGCCGCTGCCCAGGCTTGCCCGGGGAGACGGGCAGAGCCCTGCCCGCACCCGAGGGGGAAGTCAGGCTCCGCGCTGCGATGGGGCGGAGGGGCACGGGAAGGGAAGAGACCCCGCGGTCCCGGGCTGGCGGCGGGTGTAGCCCTGCGGCGTGGTAGCCGGCGCTCCCCGGGCAATGGGCTACCCTTCTGTCCACGCACCCCGGGGCTCGGGATGGGGGCGCTGCTGAGTCCGGTGTGTTTCTCCCCCATCGCGGAAAATTACTTCCTCCCTGCTAAACCCGCTTCCTGGAGATAAGCCCTCGGCCAGGGGTTGGTTTGGAGAAGTGGTGAGCAGACGGAGGGCAAGTAAAATGCTGCCCCTCTGATACCCCTTTTTGTGCCCCGCGGAGGCATGGGGGGGGGCGAGGGGGTGCCTACCCTCCACCTTGTCACTGCCCCCTCCTGCTGCAGGTGCGAGGGCAGCTGCCCACCCACGGCACAGGCAGAGCCCAGCTGCGAGACGCTCGCACCTCTTGCCAAGGCGTGATTCCTTCTTTGCCTCCTGCAGCCATCTCTCTCTAACAGGGTTCCCTAACCCTGCCCTTGCTCTCTCCCTGCTGTTTCTTGGGTGCTGCCAGGCCTCAGAGGTGCAGGTGACGCAGGACTGTGGTCTGGGGCTGCAGGAACGCAAGAAAAATATGGCAGGGCAGGACACAAGGCACACAGATTTCTCCTTGCATAGAGCAATGCAGGGTCAATTCTCTCATTTCAGTGAGGCTCTTGGTCTGAATGGGGGGCTCCATATTAGCCCTTGGTCTGGGCAGTGGGACAGAAACTCAGGAACCCCGACAGCAACATGGTGTCTCTGGGGAAGCAGTGGTGCCTGAGCTCGGGAATGTGTCAGCTTGCAGAGGGGACCAGCTCCAAAGCCGGAGCAAGTAGAGGCAGGAGCTGCTGAGATAGGAGCTTTCCTCTTGGTCACTGCCTGCCTTGGAATTTGGCAGGAAGGCAGTGTCAGGTCCATGGCTTGGGGAAAAATGCCAGAACTTGGTCTGATCGGTGCCATCCTGAGACGCCTGTGAGCCAGGGGTTGTTCATCGCAGACAGCCTGGCTGGTCCTGTTCCCTGCAGGATCTTGCAGTTGGCACAGCAGGTTGTCTGTCCACCTTTACGGGAGGTTTTCAGAACCTAAAAGCATTCCCCCTCAAGTGAGCCCCCCCTGCGGGCTGGCAGGGACAGTCTCTGCAGCATGTGTGATGCAAAGGGAAGGTCTGAGGAGCAACCAGCTGGTCTAGTCCTGACTCTGCCTTTTTTCTGCATGTGGGCAGAGATGTCTCTTTCCATCTCCTGTGATAAACCAAAAGAGGTGGACATGGGAGGATGGGGGCAGGCAGGCAGGCACCTCTGCTTTTTGCTTGTATTGGTGGCAGATGCAGCCTGGTATTGTGAGAGAGCTCGGGACAGTGCTCAGACCTGCAGCTGGAGCCCAAGTGGAAGGAAGGACTTGGCAGTGGCTGTCATGGCTAATCACAGCCTCTTCCTGTGCCGAATGTGGCACTGAGGGGATTGTGAGGCTTTCTAAGGTGACTGTGGTGGGGCCATAGGGTGGTGGGGCATGTGTAGCTGTTGCTTTCAGGAGGGAGCTTTTGGTTTCCTTTCTCACGAGGACAAGCTCAAGGGCCTGTCCTACGGGCCTTTCCTACGGTATTTGGGTACGTCACACTCCTAGAGCTGGGCATGCACTGAGCCAGGGTTATTCAGCTGCTAGGACCTGCTTTTTTTCTTGTTTGTTTGGGCTGAGTTTCGCTTTTATTTCCTAGCTGCCCACTCTGCACTAATTCCTCACTCACCACAAAATTGCAAAGTTGTCTTGCAATGGCCGTTTCCAATTTGAATACCTGACTGAGTCTTCTTGTTTGTGTGCTGCTCAGTCTTTCTCTGTCCCTTTGTAACCTCCCAACTCACTCGTTGATTATTTTTCTTCCCAGCACTGGAATTGCTCTGAGAGATCTGCATACTACTCAGTGTTGCCTGATACCACTTGCTGATTCACCTTGAACAGTTGTTTTTCCTTTTTTTTCCTTTTTTTTTTTGGTATTTCCTTTCTGTTTTAATGAGTGAAAAAACGATCCCATTAGCTCCCAGTCCAACTTTTGGGAGCAGGGGCAAATGTTAAGGCCACAGCTGCAGAGAAGGACAAATTATTTGTTTGGAAAATTGCAAATAAGCAAGCAAAAGGGGACTTTTTAGTAGGGACAGTCTCAAAGAAGCATAAGTGGAAGTGAACTGAACGATCTGTGTAGCTTGACCAAATCCTCTTGCTGCCAAAGAACAAGGAATGGCTTGGCCATTTGTGGCAACTGCCACTGTACCAGGGCACTGCTCTGTTTTTCAGCCTTTCTCTGAAGAGTGGGAAGGTGGCTGGGACCATGTGGCTGGCTCTGTGAGGCAGGCAGCTGGCTAAGGGGGACCTGGCACAGCATTGCTTACCTCTCCTGCCTGTCTCCTGTTCCCCCATCCCATGCTCTGGCTGCCCATTGGTTGATAGTTCCCTGCTCTGGCTCCCATTTGGGATGCCTCCCAAGCAGTTCCTCTGCCCCTCTGCCGTTCAGCAGTGCGTGTCCCAGCCGTGCTGACTGCGGCTCCGGCTGTCCTGCCTCTCCACTCCAAGAAGCCCCAGTGGAGCAGCACGGTTATGCATGGCTGTTCTGTGGTCACCACCACGCTTCCTTCCTCAGTGGGAAGGAGTCCTGATCAGTGCCTGAAGTGAGCTGTTAGTGGGAGCACACCGAGTGCCAGTAGACAGACTATCCTGCCTGCTTCCTTGAGAGCTTCAGCTGACTTGCTAATCTAAGGAAGTGGCTGTCAGGTATTCCATCTTTCTATGAAATGTGGCTTTTAACCCATTATGAGAGGGTGAATGAAACATCTGTCCTTGGCTTAATTCGTGTTTCTCTGTGCTCCAGTGTGTGGCAGTGGCTCTTTGTGTGAGATAGCTGGTGAGAACTGAAGCCCTGTACGATGGATGGCTTGTAATTGCAGCGTTGCCGGCCACAACTGTGCTGCAGAGTGGCTGTAAATCACTCTGGTTTCAGCCTCTGCTCCTGCACCTCCTCCCTGGGAGGGAAGAATGGTGTAGGTCTGCGTGTCCGCGTGGTGCCTGCAGGGAGAGAGGAGCGGGGGTAGAGGGGGATTGTGTTTGAGCCAGAATATCAGCACAGCAGTGTCAGGATTGCAGCCGATCACCGTCGCCATTTGCCTGTAGGAATCCTGCTGCCTTCGGCACTGGGTGGGTGCCTGCCTGTCAGGGAGACTGAGCCACACTGTGCCCAGAGAGAGAGCCCCTAGGGACAGTACCCCCGTCCAGAGCAATCTCATTGATCTCCCCCTCCTCTGTTACCCAGACCAAGTGACCATGACTGAGAAGACCCAAGAACCTCATGTGGAGGATGATGATGATGAGCTGGATGGGAAACTCAATTACAAACCTCCTCCCCAGAAAACACTGCAGGAGCTGCAAGAGTTGGACAAGGATGATGAAAGCCTTGCTAAGTACAAGAAGTCCCTGCTGGGAGACGGACCTGTGGTAGTAGGTAGGCTGGGGCACACTGCTAGGGAGGGACCGGGGAGATGTTCTGCAACAATGCTGTGAGGGTGAGGCAAGGTTGCTTCAAAGAAGAGGGATCTTGTTTGACCAGGGACATGCACTGCTTGTGCTGGAGGACTGGGGATGGGCAGGTGGAAAGATGCATGTAGGTGTAAAGGAAGCACAGAAGATGCTCTGAGTGTTAGGAGTTAGGAAGATTACTGGGGAGTGCTGGCATCAGAAAAGGACTTGGGGTGGGACATGTGTGGGTCTCGGAGGACTTTTGAGGGGTTAGGAACATGAAGGGATCAGCCTGTGCTGAAAAGTGGTCTTGTTGCTCAGAATGATCTTAAGAAGGAAGTTTTCTGTAGCAGAAAGACCACCTCTAGGTATTGTGATGGAGGCCAGAGGGATCCATGTGGAAGGACTGGGTAGACGTGTGGTCCTGTTGTGCTAAGGAAGCCTGGCATTACTGGGTGTTTCATGAAATGCAGTTTCTGTGTGGGAAGGCATTCGTGTTTCTTCAGTGTCATTCCCCTCCGATTGCATTTAATTTTGCGAGCTGACAGCTTCCCCCTGACTTTTCCTACCTGCAGACCCAACAGCTCCCAATGTGGTGGTCACCCGACTCACTCTGGTATGTGACTCTGCTCCAGGACCGATCACTATGGACCTTACAGGTAGGCACGGGCTCTGCCCTTGGTCACAAAGGGGAGAAAGCAAAGGCCCTGGCATGCTCCAAGTTAAAAGAGAGTTTGTCCTTGGGATGCTACAGTGGGTTTTAGAGGAGCTCTGAAGGCATCTTAGCCTTGTTTCTTTTTTTAAGGTATACACATATGAATAAAAAAGAAAGACATGCAACAGGAAAATGTTGAGGGTCTTTTTCTTCATCTAGACTGCTCTAGGAGCTCCTGGCTTCCTCCTGCCGTCTCTGCTTAATTCCTTTCAATGAGACTTCATGAGCACAAGGGATGTGCATGCATTTGGGTAACAGGCTGTATTGAAACTTCAGAATCGAGCAATACTGCAGTTCCGGCTCCTGGGGACATGGGGAGAAAACCTTATATGGGCTTTTCTGCGGAGAGAGGAAGCTGGGCCTGGAGAGGCAGAGAGGCTTCCTGTTCACCCAAAACCACGCAGAGCCCTGCAGGGCCCAGGCAGCCTTCCAAGCTGGGCAGGAGCTGTGAAACACACTCCTTTCACCCCAGCCAGGGCTGGGCATGGATGGAGCATACACACACTCCTGCACGTGCTCAACCAGTCTGTGCATAAACATCTTTATGTATATGTGCCCAGACCTGTGTTTGTTTAGGCATTATCTTCTGTGGGCACAGATACGTACGTACACCCAGGCATTTCTGTGTATTTGGTCACACAGTTCAATCTTATACAGACATCTGCATACTCCTTTTACAGGTGTCATCCTTCGAAGGGATGCTCACCTCTGACAGCAGCCCCACCCCCATCTTCCCTCCTGTGCATGGTCTCTCCCCGCTGTGACATCTCTGGCTGACAGCTTGATCCTCTCCTTGCAGGTGACCTCGAAGCACTCAAGAAAGAGACCTTTGTATTAAAGGAAGGTGTGGAATACAGAGTTAAGATCCACTTCAGAGTGAGTTGTTTTCCTTCCAGTTGCTTCTTATCAGTTACTGAGGCCAGTCAGTGGCAGTCTATCAGATAACTAGAGCCAGGCAGCATGCCTGCCCAAAAGCTGAGCGCCTGTAAAGCTCCCCTAGCTTCAGGTGTTGTTCTACCCAACAAGGGACAAGGTATTTCCAGGAAATCACTTCTGCTTGCTCACCCCTTGGAGGAAGCTGATTTCTGTTTGCTCACACTGATAAACAACAAGTGGTTTAAAAGCCATATGGGTAGTTTTGGCTGAGTTGGGTTTTGCTTTTTAGCCACTGGAAAATCTTTACTTCACACTAAGTGGAAATGAGCAGGGAGGATGAGAGAGGATGGTGATTCATGAAGTACTGATTCAGTCAGTATTACTGGGCTTTGTGTACACATAAAAAAAGATGTAATATTGCAGCATTTGGCTGAAGATACCTGAATTCTTCAGATTGTGATACACCAACATGGGCTCATTTCTCCCTCACTCCCATGAACCAGTGGGTCAGCCATTTCTTCTGTTTACAGCTGAAAATGAAACTTGGCCACGCTGCAATGTGGCATCCAGCACTGAACTGATCATCTCTGGGAAGTGCCTGTTTCAAAGCTGGGCTTGGAAGAGAAGGCAGAAAGGAAAGGAAGATAATTCTTATGAGACAGATGAGGGAGGATGTTAATATTGTAGGTTCTCTAGGGCAGATTCCCCTTTTCCCCAGAGGCTTGCTGTCTCAGAGATGATTGTCCCCCAGTGCTCTCCTCCAAGACACGTCCAGCTCTCTTTTGTGCTGTGAAACATTTCCGTCTGTATCTGCACCCTGTTGACAGGAGATACCTAAAGCCAGACAAGTTATTCTAACTCCCTCCCTCAGTTCCATGGCTGGTAAGGGCTTGTACTGTGTGAATTCTACCCTGGGATGTAAAAGTATCTGTCCATCTTGTTTTCAGATTGAGTAGTGTACACTGCAGGAAGGCAGTGTATGCTGGAGGGGAGCAGCAGTGGATACATCCAAGCTGTCCACAGGAGATTTGAGAAAAAATTATGAAAACTGTCCCTCTGTCTTTTGAGAAGAAACTTGCCAGCTCCCCATGGAGCTTAGAGGGCAGCTGGAAGTGTTCAGCTAATCTTGCCCACTGATTTGGGCTGAAGGGATGACTCTAGTTACCCATGTACGGTTTTCAATATGAAAATTATTAAATGGGAACTCCCTGCTTCACTTTTCTTTGTCCTCATCAGCATGTCTTGAGAACCTGACTGATGTGCTCCAGTCAGCTTCAAAGTTGGGCAAAGGATGGGGAAGTGCAGGAGATGCATAGAGGATGCTGTAGGTCTCCAGGTACCTATGGAGAAGCTGTTTTAGGGACCTGAGGCTCCCTGGTGTAGGGAGACAACATGGGTATGTCCCTAAGAAGGAGGAAAATCATCAGGTACAGAAGCAACACTCTTCTCTTAACACTTACTTCTGGTGACTTCTTGCAGGTAAACAGGGACATTGTGTCGGGACTGAAATATGTGCAGCACACCTACCGGACAGGGGTGAAGGGTGAGTAACAGCCCTGCATGCCCTGCACCCCACTGCTCCTACCTGTGTGATCCCTCTTCTCAAAGAAGTGTTCCTGCAGCTCTGGACTGGGACAGAGGCTCTCTTGGTCCGAGTCCCATCCTATGCCAGCATGCAGGAGGTGACTTCTCAGCAGAGTGCATAAGCCTGCTTCACCCAGGACAGCTGTTTCTGGTTTTGTGCAAACTCAGTGTGAGCCAGCTCTGGTATCCGTATGCTGCACCACTGTCTGCAGCAAAGTCCACAGAGACTCTGCTTAGGCAGTGCTTGCCACAGATTGCCTCTCCATACAGAGCCCTTCTCCTCCCCTCCAGCCCCTGTGCAGTGGCTCAGCCTGTGTGGAGCTTCCCACCCTCTGAAAGCTCTTCAGAAGCACTTGGTAAAATTTGGACCTGCTCTATGAAGCTTCCCATTGTGTGCAGGGCCCTGTATTTGCCCATGGGTTCTCCTCAGTGCTGCTCTGCTTAGACAAGGCAGAAGAGGAAAGCCCCACTTCACACACACACACATCCCACATGCGTTTTCATGCAACCACCACTAAGGCTTCACCATCCTGTTCAGCACACATAACTGGTGTGTTCTTACCAGGAAAGAGAAGTAGTGGGAAATCAAGGTAGATCTTGAGCCATATGCTGGGTGTACACACACCCTTCTAGCAGCACATACATGTGAGAGTGTACAGACTGAGTTGCCTGTTCACCAGCCCATCCATCCATGTTATCCTTCCAGCTGTCCTTATGCTTCACTAACCCACTTTTTCCACTGATTCTGCTCTCCTTTGCTGACATGGACTGTCCTTTTCTCCCCCATCTCCTTTCTGCTCTTTTGCTCATGGCTTCCTCTCTCCCTTATCATTCCCCATCTAAGGGGCTTATTCCCTGTGGATTGTTTTCTCCTAGTGGACAAAGCCACGTTCATGGTTGGCAGCTATGGGCCACGGCCAGAGGAGTATGAGTTCCTGACACCTATTGAAGAGGCTCCTAAGGGTATGCTGGCTCGAGGCACCTATCACAACAAATCCTTCTTCACGGATGATGACAAGCATGACCATCTCACCTGGGAGTGGAACCTGTCCATCAAGAAGGAATGGACGGAATGAGTTCACCCAGTTTGCCTTCCCCCTTCCCATCCCCTTGCCTCCTGCACCAGTCTCCAGGTGGGCCATGCCCACCACTGCTCCTTCCTGCCAGCATGGCTGGCCACAGCCCTGGCAGCCCTTCCTGTGGGTGCTGGGGCTCTGTGCCAGCCTTGGTCAATGCCCAGCCCTGCAGGTGGCCTTTGCTGCTTCTTCTGATACACTGAAAATGACCCAACCGTTCTCACCACCACCCCATCATGACACCATTATGGGTTAAATTGGGAAGCATCTCCTTCCCTCTCCCCCAGTACTTCCTCCTGTTGTCCCCATCTCTGTACCAACTCCGGTCCCGGAAGTGCCTTTTCGAGGAAAAAAGATCACCTGGCAGGGTGGACTGGTCCCTGGAAAATCCCAATCTTGAGTTACGCTTGCCATGTGCTCTGACTCATTGTAAATGGTTACTTACCTCCCGTGATGGTCTCCTGGTCTGTATCTGGTGCCCTACCCTGTTAAAATCCATCCTTGTGCAGGCAAAGCCAGTCAGGGGGAATGCAGCTAGATGCCGTAACAAGACTTCAGTGTCCAAGAATAAAACCAGTTTCTTTCTTCTTTTCTGCATGAGTGTCACATTCTTTTCTAGAGCATGTTTTTCAGTGGTGTGTATGTGAAGAATGCATTAGAGGAAGGCTTAAGAGCATATTTCAGCAGGGAAATAGCCCTCCTCCTTCAGAACATCAGCCTTGCTCTATAAGCAAATTATTTTAGTACTGTTTCCTTCAGGGATTTCATGAATCCTTTGAAGCCCAAAGTCTGGGCTGTGATGGGGGTAGACTCCAGGGGTAGACAGCCCCCACCTCTCATCCCAGATGGCAACTGAATGAGCCAGGGAGCTATAACGTACCCTTCTCATGTTTAACACTTACCGTGGCAGCTGTTCCCCAGAGCAAATGCAAGAGCTGCAGGTCCCCGTGGCTAGCCTGCTGGCCAAGCACAACAGAGCATCAGCCTCTGGGATCCAGCACCTGGAGAGGGATGTTCTTAACCTAGCTGGGGTGCCTGGTCATGGTGCAGGGCAGCTGAGATGTCCAGTGCTGTGGGTGAGGACACACCAATGGCAGTGTTGGTGCAGCTCTCCAAGGCTGGTTCCTGCACAGCAGGGAGGGGCTTTCTCCAGCCAGGCAGTTATCTCAGGGCCTGAAGGCTTTGCCCTGGGCCAGCTGCTCCCTTCCCACCGCTCCAGGAGAGGTTGTGGGTCCCCACAGTAGCTGACGTGTCTCTTGCTGAGGAGAGAACTGGAGCAGGGTGGCATGGCAAGGAGAAGGCAAGCTGGTACCATGGGCACATCTGTCTTCCCGTGCCTCCTTGTTATCCTGCTTACCAGATGCTCCCCAGCAGGGTGTGCTGGAGGTGGTGACTCTGCATCCCACAGTAAGTGAGCTTTCTTCCTGCCTCGGGGAAAGGCTGGGTGCTGCAGGGAGTCCTCCTTATCCAAGGTATGCTGCACAAACATTGTGTTGAGCTTGCAGGAGAGGTGTATGGGTGAGCTTGTAAGGTTGGGATGCTTGTGTGTTGTGTTGAGGGGATCCTCTTTGAGCTGCTCTGTGTGCACACTCTGCCCAGCCCTGACCTTTGCTCTGCAGGCACAGCCAGCACCACAGAGAAACCTATCCTGTTAAATAACATCGCAGATGCCGAAGCCTTCGTCAGTGGTGCAGAGGTGGCAGTCATTGGATTCTTCCAGGTGTGTTTACAGCACCTCCCTTCTGCCAGTTGTGAGCCCTATCCTACCCTGATGAGAGCATGAAGCTGGATTTGGTGTAAACACCTGCCAAAGTCAGCTGTTGTCACAAAAGGTGCTGGGGCTGTGACAGGCATGTGGAGGGAGTAGGTGATGGGTCACAGAATACAGGGAATTTGGTCTGGGCATGGAAAAGGAGATGGAGCAAGGGAGGAAGATGAAGGACGTTGTAGGAGTCCTGGAGCAGGAGAAAGGGGAATGCTGCAGGGGAAGCAAAACAGAAATGTGCATGGTAGAGAAACAGTGTTGGTGCGGGGTGAGTAGGAACGCCAGTTATGTGCTGTAGTCAGCAAAGACAGAGTAAGGCACTGCCTGTGTGATACGGCTGAGGAAGCCAAGTCTCAGGGAGAAGTGATAGCGCAGGTCCGCTGAAGTCCAAAAGGGTTTGGGCTCAGGCTGCAGCCTCCTTGTAGGGAGGGCTCTGTCTCACTGCTTTGTTCCCCAGAATAGATATCCTTGAGACCTTTGTCTCTTTTTGTCTAAATTCCATTGAATTCAAAGGCGAGTGATGGGTACAAGTCCCTTGCCCGCAAAATGGCATGAGTATTTTTCCTCAGAAATAAAAGGAATATATTTATTGGGTTACAGCAGTGTAAAACAAAGGCCTCTTTGACAGGATCCTCATTACTTTTGTCTCCAAGTTGCACCTTTTCCCATGTTTCCTTTGAGCTCTGTTCTGCTCTTCTGCTGTCCACACACCGCTTCATGTCAGAGAAGGCTTCAGACTTTCAAAACCAGGTCCTTCTGTAAGCACCTTCCTCCTTCTGCCCTGTGCCTGGGGCTGGAGGGCAGTCTAGGGAGAGCATCATGCTCTTGGTACAGGGCAATGGCATCTCACAGCCCACCAGAGTGAGGACCGATGGTGCTGCCTGTGCAGTGCGGGCAGCAACAAGTCTATGAGTGCAGGAGGCTTATGTCCCAGGGGCATTGTAAGCACTGATCACAGAGCACCAGCCGCCTCAACTTCGGTGCCTGCAGGCTATTGGAGCTCCTTGGGGGCTGCTCTTGCAGCGCTAAAGCTGTGCAAACCAGCCAGGCACTCTGCACACGCAGAATGAAAGTGCTGAGACGCCTCCTTCCCCGAGGGTAGCTGGCTGGGCTTGCGGCAGAGCTGTACCAAGAGCCTCCTCCTGAGCTGCAGCAGGGACATGGCTCCTTTTGTCTTGTGCCACAGTGACCTCCTGCTGCAGGATTTCATTCTTCAGAGCCAGACAGGAGGCTGCTGCTGTGCAGCCCCAGCTGCCAGGAGCACGAGGCAGCAGCCAGCGACATGTCGGGCATTCAGTGCCTGAAGCATGACAGGACTGCATTTGAACAGTAGATAAAGACGTATGTGTGCCATGAAGGCTTGGCTCTCTGCCTGAAAGTATATTCATCCAAATAAAGTCCATGTTCTCCCCTAACCATAAATTATTTCTCTGCTGCAGCCATTCAATTCACTGCAGTACGTGGCTCGGCAAGCTTCCCGTATAATGAGCATGGCCTCCCTGACTGGGAACAGCATGTCGTGATGGAAACACAGCACACTGCTCCAGAAACCCCGCGTGTCTGTGAGAAAGGGCCATGCTCGGCCTGATTAAACCCCAGGTTTCCCAGGAATGCTCCAAAACTCAGCAAGATTATTCCCACCCTAGGCTTTAGCGCTCTCACCAGAGCAATGTTGATGCACTGGCATTTCCAAAACGGGTCATGAGAGATGTTTTTCTTTGGAACGAACAAAGAATTTTGTTTTCCATTCTCTCTGGGCTCACAAACAGCTGAGCTGACAGTTCAAACTAAAAAGAAAAACAAACCAATTTCCGAGCAGAGACCATGTCTTGAGAATTTATATCCAATAAATAGAAGTATCAAAAATACATCACTGAAAAGTTGGGAATGGGAATAGCAAGGGAAGCTTTAATACAGGCAAGGGCTAGTAGTAGTTACTGCTCTCTCTGCAGGAAAGAGAATGGACCTCAAATTGCTGAGAAATTGCACATTTCTATCCTTTGATATACCTGAATTAGCTACTTCTTACAGGATATATCTAAGATATATTTTTAAAAGGAGCAAGTGTACTGATGATGCAAGGTGTTCAAAATTGTAACCCCCTGACTCTGGAATCAAGGTTAGCTTAAAAATGGTGACGTTTATATATTTATTTTA